>VXCM01001289.1:97276-119996 GCA_014773175.1 Lucifuga dentata
TTTCCTGATATTTTGCAAAATCTCTTAATCTTTCAAAATCAAATATTCAAGTGATACACCTATCTTAAAAATCCATGTTTTTCTATGGCTCAGGGATGCTATGTCATTTTTAAAATTAGAAAAGATTCAGTCAGAGGCAGCACTGAGAGGTTCTATGGAAAATGGCAGCTTGTCCTGTTGTATTTCAATTTCAATTCGATAAAAATTCTACCCCCTGACTAATACCCCTCGTTTTTAATTTTTTTTCCATCTTTTTCACAGATTGTTATTGATAAAAGTGTTTCGTTTAATGTATTTTGCTTTGTTTTTATTTTTCTATTCTTGTTCTTAGTGGGTGGGACACCTCCCTTAAGCAGCAAGTGGAACATTGGGGTTGGGTAAACTTAATTGTAGTTATATTATATAGTTTCACAAAATCAGTTAATGTACTGTAATGCACTTTCTTGACTGTCTATTCCCCTTCTTGCTTAAACTTCTGCTCTTCACTCTTAATGCTAGTTATCTCCTTCAATAAAAAGATTTTTTTTTTTTTATTTGGTGTTTCGCCTGCTAATAGTTATGCAGTCTAATGAAGTCACGCTCATTTAAATTTTTCCATAAATACAGGTCTTCTTTTGGTATTATATTCCCTGGTGGAGACATACATTCACTCTGTGCTTTTTACTGAGCTTAAAAGCTAAAATTACATAACTTCTAAAAAAAAAAAAAAAAAAACNAAAAAAAAAAAAAAAAAAACCCTGAATACACATCTTGTTGGCGATGATGGATTACCTATCCCAAGAACGTTTCAAGTATCAACAATTTGATTTTAATCAAATTGAACCAGACTGAACTGAAACCAGTGGTGGTTTGGAAGGTAGGAAAATTTTGTTTTAACTCACTGTTCCAGTAGTATGCTTTGGGAAATGATTGTCAGTAACCTAACATGTATGAAAATTGAATATATTAGGCTCAAACATGGAAAATGGCCGGTATGATTCTTTGATATGGATTACTGCATCGGCTTTCTATCATTGCACAGCCAGTGCTGCAGCCGTGTTTGACATCCAGTTAATATCAGAGGTGGTTGGTTGGCCATCTGAGGTCATGAGGTTCCTCTGTATGGGGATTCCACTGCTCTGTGGGCCAAATCTCCTAAGAGAAGTCAGAGTTGGAAGTATAGATCTGTGTAGAGTTGCTCAGTAACTCACAGGCCGTTCTGTTCAGGTGAAACGAAGACAGATCATCCACAGGGAGTAGCTGAGAGTACTGCATCAAAAGCTTCTCATTTGGCCCAGAACAGAGCTTCTTCTCTTCTCTTCCATTCCTCTCTCTCTCTCTCTCTCTCTCTCTCTCTCTGTTTCTCTTTCTTTTCTGTTTTTTTACACTCAGGNCTCTCTCTCTCTCTCTCTCTCTCTCTCTCTCTGTTTCTCTTTCTTTTCTGTTTTTTTACACTCAGGTCTCATTGATTTTTTCCTCAGAGGGAAAGACTGTGTACTTGTGAGCATACCCACTTGTAAAAGCAGGACTCTGCAGCTTGTTTGTGTGTCTGTGAGTATGTCTCGTCTGCATCGGTGTATGGATGAATATTCACATCAAAAATTAATCTGCTTGTAAAGAAGGCTGCAAGTAAAGAAGCCCTGATGATGAATGCGAAAAGCGTTTTAGTTTCTCTTGAACCTATGGATGATCCATAAACACTCAACAAGCTATCACCCAACATGCTAAGAGGCAGAAAGAACGTGGCGAGAGAGGAATAGAGAGACTGCAGGAGTCTGCAGGCCATACCTGTGCATGTGTATGCCACGGTGCCCTCAGTGAATTGTGTTGATTGCACCACACTCACAAGAGAATGATGCAATCAGCGCAACCTGCAATTCTCTAATGAATTTGAAAGATGATGAGGCCTACAATGAGCAGATATTGATGCAAAAGAGCTTCTACGGCACCAGATTATTATCTGTTATTCTCTGGCACAGAGCGAAAGCTTTGTTTCACGACTAACAGAGCAGTCAGGACTGCTGGAGCATGCAGGACAGCTAAACGAGGTGACACACGATTTAGACATTAACAGATCAGTTAATGATCTGCATTTTTAACTGAATTCCAACCCGTTCTATTTCTCATATTTACAACAACTGAAATTATTTGTGAAATAGTGCCATGTTGCCTTCACAACAAGATATTCTTGTGTGAAGCAATTATCTTATTACGGGTTAAATGGTCAAATCTTGACAGCTATTATCTCATTTCCTCCCTGTGATTTGACATTTAGCAGAAAGTGCAGCAACAGGTATTGTGCGACTACACACGTCTCATCTAATACACAATCAGCACTCAGCATAAATGAACAGCATGATTTCAAAGAAAATATTATTATCTTTGAAATTTGTATGCTAGTATGGATTTAGAGTTGCACTGACGGGTTAAATCAAAATTAAAGGACCATACTGATGGTTTTGCATGTTAGAGGCCAATAAATTCTACCTGCAATCCTATTACGTTAAAACCATATTTTAGTTTTTGGGTTATTTTGCCAAAATCTCTGAATCTTTCAAAATTTAATTTTCAGGTGATACACTCACCTTAAAATGCAGTTTCACCTGCTAACATTTACGCTCGATTTTAGAAGGCACGTTCGTTTTAATTTCTCTGTAAAAGCTGTCTTAATCTGGGACTATATTCCCTGGCGGAGACGTACATTTTCTTCTGTGTAGCTCTGTGTTGAATCCATGTAGAAATGCTACAATTACATTGCTTTGACAAAGAATTTAATATGTGTCTTCTTCGCTGTGAAGAGTTACCCATCCTTAGCTCGTTTTTAGTCTTTACAGGTTGATTTTACTGTAATCGCGACTGGAGTGAACTGAATCCAATGGCAATCTGGAAAGTTAAAAAAAAAAAAAAAAAAAANAAAAAAAAAAAAAAAAAATTCTGTATTTTGGGAAATGGTTGGCAATAATGGTTGACAATGTGTTAACAAGTTGTATTTATTGGGCTCAACATGTAAAAACAAAAGGTATGATCCTTAAAGTACAGTGGAATTGGGCTTTTTTCAGCACCTGGCAGAATGACTGTTGAGTCATTGGTTATTCAGCAACCTTAAAGGCCATTTTGCATGTTTGAGCCTAATATATTAAATTTTCATACACGTAACATTACTGACAATCATTTCCCAAAGCATACTACTGGAAAGGTGAATTAAAATGTTTTTCCTACCTTCCAGGCTGCCATTGGTTTCAGTTCATTCTGTTACGCTATTAAAATCAGCTTGTTGATACTTGAAACGTTCTTGGGATAGGTAATCCATCATTGTGAACATGAGTTGTTCTTTTTTTTTTTCAAAGTTACATAATTTTATCGTTTAAGTGCAATAAAAAGCACGGAGTGAATGTATGTCTCCACTGGGGAATATAGTCCCAAAAGAAGACTTGCGTTTATCAAAAAATTTAAATGGTCGTAACTATTAGCAGCCGAAACATTGATTTTTAAGGTGGGTGTATCGCTTGAATATTTGATTTTGAAAGATTAAGGGATTTTGCAAAATATCAGGAAAGCTGAAATACGGTTTTATCCTTTGGGAAATAATTGTCAGTAATGTAACATGTATGAAAATTGAATATGTTAGGTTCAAACATGCAAAATGGCCGGTCTGGTCCTTTAACTATCACCTGCTGATCCATTACAATATCCTAAAGTACAATTATAACAAATCAAACTTTATTTTGATATATCTCTTCAAAACTAAGCAACAAAACGTAAAAAGGTGTCAGAATAGGGATTCTGCAGGTCGTGTCCATGCACGCTGACATGTTGTCGAACAGCCAGACGCTGACAGCTAGCTCCATCAGGTCAGCCGGAATTCAGCCAAAACACCAAATGAACTCGGTCCTGCTGTCGTGTCTCTGAACACGGCTGAACGGCTGCAAACGCTTTCTTGCATGCAGCGAGTGTGTGTGTGTGTGTGTGTGTGTGTGTGTTCCAATGTGTGCAGCATGTGTTACAGCACATATGATGATTTGTGTATGAGATTGCGAACATGCAGTCATATCCGTGTCTTTGTATATATACACCATATCCTGTCTCTTGGCAGGGATTCTTCCTCTTTCTCAGCAAACAAAAACTGCAGCTGCCAAAATCTTCAGCAGACCCACCAGAGAAATCCTCTGTGGGATCGCCTGACAATATGAATCTTCAGAAGCTGCTCTGCTGTAGAAAATTATGCCACTGACAACTATTGATCTTACATGTGCTTTGAACAAACTGTAACCCTGCAGGCTTGTGCCATTACACAATGAATTCACCGTGTTAAAGGACCATAGCAGTGGTTTTGGATGTTTACGACTCGCATACACGTTATGTTACCGACAACCATTTTCCTTAAAATGTGCTTGAGATAAGTACTTACTCACAGCAAATCTATTAATTGTTTTGTCAAAATAACTTTATTTAATGGGTCCATCACAGAACTAAATGGGAGAAAATGCATGTCTCCTCCAGAAAAGTGTTTTTACAGAGAAATTAAAACAAAAGCCCCTTTCCCATTCAGATGTACATATTACCAAACAAAAATTTGAATTTTAAGGTGGGTTATCACCTGAACATTTGATTTTGAAAATGTAGAGGATTTGGTAATATAACAGGAAAACTAAAATAGGGTTTTGGAAAATGCTTGTCAGTACAATGTGTATGCAGGTAGGTTTATTGAGCTTAACCATGCAAAAATCACCATTATTGTCCTTTTAGAGAGTTGATACCTTACTATAAGTTTTAATATACTGTGGATTAATTATTGTTGGAATGGCTGATATTGTATTAATCATGTATCATTAGATTTGATCGTATTTCAGTGCAAATGCCTGGATTATATTCCTCAAAAAAATATAATGGCCCAAACAAAAACAGTCTAGTCAATTATACAAAACAATCCAAAAATATACCAGATGAAGATATTTGTTGTAGGTGTGACCTGAGACTAAAGGTGTGGAAGCTCTAACAGCTACAGATCTGTGTCCTTAGCAGCAGAGGAGAAGAAAATGAAAAATTCATGTTTTTTGCAATATTAATGTTTCTCTGCACACACAGAAAAAAAAAAAAATCCTACAAGGGATGAGATTTTACACACTTTTGTGCTTTCAATTCTGGATGTGGAATATTTCAGACAAGATTTATGAGTTCCGTCTTTGTTGTTCTGCACAGGAGGTGCTGTTGTGCGTTATCGTACCCTTTGCTGTTTTACTGAAGCAAAACAGAAAACATTTCTTTATAACTCAGAAAAATGCATTTGCTGTCACTGAATAAATACATTAATAAATTCCTTTTTAAAGGGGTCATACAGGTGATTTTGCATGTTATGAATCCAACAAATACAACCTGCATACATGTCATATTGCTGCCAACCATTTTCCAAAACATAAAACCACATTTTAGTTTTAGTGTTATTTTTATATTTACCAAATCTCCTAATCTTTCAAAATAAAATGTCCATCTGATACACCCACCGTAAAGGACCAGACCATACTGGCCATTTTGCATGTTTGAGCCTAATATATTCAATTTTCATACACATAATGTTACTGACAATCATTTCCCAAAGCATACTACTGGAATGGTGAATTAAAAATGTTTTTCCTATTTTCCAGACCGCCATTGGTTTCAGTTCATTCTTGTTACGCTATTAAAATCAACTTGATGATACTTAAAATGTTCTTGGGATAGGTAATCCATTATCGCAAACAAGACCTGTATTTGTGTTTTTATCAAAGTTACATAATTTTGGAGTTTAAGCGCAATAAAAAGCATGGAGTGATCTGAAATGCTTCCTAGTTGTGCATTCAAGTGCTGTATTGAAGAACTGACAAAAGGAAATATGTTCAGATCACTCTGCGCATCTTATTGCACTTAAATGCTAAAATTACGTAACTTCTAAAAAAAAAAAAACCTGAATACATATCTTGTTCACAATGATGGATTACCTATCCCAAGAACGTTTCAAGTATCAGCAAGTTGATTTTAATAGCGTACCAGAATGAACTGAAACGTGGCAATCTGGAAGGTAGGAATTTTTTTTGTTTTTAAATTAACCGTTCCAGTAGGATGCTTTGGGAAATGATTGTCAGTAACATTACGTGTATGAAAACTGAGTATATTAGGCACAAACATGCAAAATGGCTGGTATGGTCCTTTAAAATTCAGTATTTTGTCTACTAACAATTATGAATGACTGTAGAAGGTTCCTCTGTAAAAGCGGTCTTTTCCTGGGACTATATATTCCCTGGCGGAGACATACATTTTCTTCCGTGTAGCTTCATGTTGGCCCAATCAAATTAAGTAACTTTAACAAAACATGTAATAGACGTTTTATTCACTGTGATAAATTACTTATCTCAAGCATGAGATTTTTGTAGCATAATGGAATTAACTAAAGCCAACGGTAGTCTGGAAGGCAGGAAAAACAATTTTAATATTCACCGCTTCAATAGCATATTTTGGAAAATGGTTGGCAGTAATGCAGTGAGTATGCAGGTCGTATTTATTGGGCTCGAACATGCAAGATCACCGGTTTGGTCCTTTAAAGGCTGTTTTATGTGTTTTACTTAGACAATGGACATGGAATCCTTGGCATTTAGGATGGAAGAAGTAACCTCCTCACCATCTCTCAGGGTGGAAGTATTAATCCTTAAATGTGTTTTCTGTTCGTCCAACCACAGGCCCATGAGCGGTTTGAGGAACCCAAGCTGGAGGCTGTGAGGGAGAACAACATGGAGCTGGTCCAGGACATCCTGAAGGAACTCGGCCCGCTCATGCAGAGGAGCCAGGCGGCCGACGAGCTCGTCCGTATCCTGAAGGAGCCCCACTTCCAGGTTTGGAAAACTGGGCATACATTTCAGAGCATACTGCATCTAATATGACAGAAACTCAGGCTGCACCTAACTTTTTTTAAGATGATGCACTGGTGCTCATCATTGTGTATCATCTCTTCTGGCCTACAGTCCCTCCTGGAGACCCACGATTCTGTGGCATCTAAAACCTATGAGACCCCCCCACCCAGCCCCTGTTCCTTCATGGACGCAGCCCTCAATAACCAGCCAGTGCCCCCAGATGCAGTCAGGATGGTCGGCATCCGGAAGGTTTCAGGCGAGCACCTGGTAAGCTTGCTCAATTTAGAAACTAAATTCTAAGCAGATAAAAAAAAAATAAATCTCATTAAATGGTGTGATTTATGTTTTGGGAGCAGCACATGCTTTCAGTATAATGGAATCTTTTGCAGCCTCATCTAAATGGACAGCAAGTACAATTTTTACTGCCTCATAGCACAAAATGGGGCTGATTTATTTGCGAGAGTTGATCAATATGAAGGACTCAGCATATTTCTGTTCTTCAAAACTAACTTTCTAATGTGCAGTCTCACCTCCAACTGATGTTCCACAACTAAAACATTGGCTTAATATCTGTAACACCACCCAGTTTGAAGTTTTGTTTTGGGTTTGGGCCGCTATTGTGGCAGTTACCAAAAGCTGTATTTGATCAAAATGGAGGAAGGTCAAATAGAGCTGAGGAGGGACAAGCGTGGGCAGTAACTGATATAACATCTTCTCAGTCAAATATACCTCAAAGAAACATATGAAGCTTTTTGAATAGGCTTCAGTTGAGCTGGAGATTTGTTGGAGCTAGCCTCTGGTGGCCATAATAGGAACTGCAGCTGACAACACTTAAAGGACCATACTGGGGATTTTGCAGACTTCGTGTTCACCGTCATGGATTACTTATCTCAAGGATGTCTACATGTTGACTTTTATAGCACACTGGGATGAACTGAAACCAGTGGAAATGTAGGAAAAAACAATTCTAATATTTACCGCTCCAGTAGTATATTTTGGAAATTGTTGTCAGTAACATAACATGTATTTGGGTGGGCTCAAATACGCAAAACTATTGGTATGGTCCTTTAAATTGGCTTCACCACTCAGCTGTGGTGGTTGCACAACTCCATTGTGTTGTTCACAAAACTTAGCCCCACTCCACACAATGGAGGGCTTTGCTAGATAATGTTCCATCTGTTCTTTTGTTGTCTGTTAAAATCAAAGTGCATTCATCCTTTATTGGTCCTTTAATTATTTTGAGCAATTGCGGTTTTGTATTTGTGTAAACTAGATTTTGTGCTGATAGTCTAGATCTGCCATCTCTCCACGTGTGCTTAGGGAGTGACGTTTCGTGTGGAAAGTGGCGAGCTGGTGATAGCCAGGATTCTCCACGGCGGCATGATCGACCAGCAAGGCCTACTCCACGTGGGCGACATCATCAAGGAGGTAAATGGGAAGGAGGTGGGCAATGACCCCAAAGTGCTGCAGGAGATGCTGAAAGAGGCCAGCGGCAGTGTGGTGCTGAAGATTCTGCCCAGCTACCAGGAGCCACACACAGCACGACAGGTCAACACACACACACACACACACACACACACACACACAAACACACATATCATTACCNAGGTCAACACACACACACACACACACACACACACACACACAAACACACATATCATTACCATCATTCAACGATGCAACAGAAACTTTTATTTTTGACTGAGCATGCATGATCATATTTCCAGTCTTTCGCGTTCCTGTTCCACATCCAGGCTCTAACAGCTGCTTTGGGAATGAAAATTGGTGACAAATGTGCTTCTCTCAGCCAAATTCTCATCACCCCATTATGTGTCAGTATGATTTAAACCAAGCATCACACAAATTAATTGGACCTGCAGTCATCAATATCCTACCTATATTATTTTACAGAATTCATGTAATATATGACAGTCTTATTGGTAGAGAGCTCAAAAGATATAAACCCACCTATATTCTGCCTTTAAAAAACATAAATCACAAGAGGCAATGTGTTCAAATCCTGCATAATATTAATTATTATTAAGTTAATGGTAGGATTTTACGAGTTCTCATTTCTCATCTCTATGTCTGTCCTATGTACATCTTTTTTCTTTCTTTAAATGTTTACATATTTATTTTACAATATTATATGTCTTTGCATTATATTGTAATTACTGTGCATTGTAAATATCATGTCATGGGTCATATATTGTTTTATGCACTATTTACAGTATGTAACCTATAGTCCTATACTGTTAGATTATATATGATACAATTACAAATAGTGTATTTTGTTATATATGTTGTATTCTCTATTAGTCATTTATATGTCTTATAGAAAGAACAGATGGTGCAAAAACTGTTAAAAAAAACCTTGATTATTATATATTTGGCATGCACAGACTTAATATTTATAGTATGTAGTATGTTACAAGTATATGTGCTTTAAATTTCCTCATTCAGTTTCAAAGCAGAATCTGCTTTTGATAATCTGACCCGACATAAATCTTCTCCAAAAAGTTATGAAAGTTATGAAAAGTTTAAAAGGGTAATGTAATTTCCATCTCTTTTTAAAGCAACTTTATACCAGGCATTCTACCTGCAGTCTCTAACCTTGTGCACTGTGCCAAGAATCATATATCTGCCTCCACAGCAGGCTTTCTGGATGACTTTGGCTAGTTGGCTTTAATACCTGCATTCTGATTTTGTCAGCTGTCCAAATGTAATGGTATTTTCTGCTCATACATAATGGATCATGTAATGAAATCTCCACGAGCAGGCACGAGAGGAGGAGGAGCAAACTTTCACATTAAAGCATCGCAAAGGTTTTAAAATGAAGTCCTAAATGAAAGTGAGAACATAGAAATATATGTTCCCTTCATAAAAGGCATCACAAAACAGTGAGATCGGTGAATTTCTCATCACCCATTCAAATGACCATGCAAAGAGCCATGCAAATGACTAAATAGTGATGTCAGGCATCAAAGTCAAATTTGAAGCGTTGCTGTTCAGGCTGGCGGAGAGCTGACATTCAGAAATCCTCTGATAAAATGCAGCATTTTGTTGTCTTGTAACAATATCAGCTCCTGAATCTGAAGCTTAATGGATGCTATGTGATATTAAAGGATGATTTGGCTGTATTTTTATAGAAAAGACTTGTGTCTGTAGGTCATGAGAGTTGTTTCCAAAAGTTGTCTTCCAGTGTGTTCCAGCTGTCTGTGTTTCAGCCTCGAGCTCGGACATCATGACTAAACTCAACCGACAGGACCCTTTGGCTGCTATTGTGTGTGTGTGTGTGTGTGTGTCTTTCTCTTTCTCCATCATGTCCCTGCAGGGGAATGAGACACACACACAGCACACACACATAGTACAGTAGGGGCTGGCAGGCTTTTTTTTTTTTTTTTTTTTNTTTTTTTTTTTTTTTTTTTCATGTTCATGCATCAGTATGAGAAAAGGCGACAAGTGCAGGGGGAGGGGATGGTTGCCATGGCTACACATTTTGGCTCTCTCCTTCTCTCTCTGTGGCTCTCTCTCCTTGTCTATCTCGCTTTCTGTCTCTATTGCTCCGTGTCTATCTCTCAGACTCCTTGTCCTGCCCACTAAAGCCTTGAGATGTCAGGAAAGTGAGCTGAGAGATGGAGTGGGTTTTCAGTGAGCAAGGCTGTTTCTGTGTCACAGTCTCTTACTCGCCAAATTCATCTGTCGCAGATCGCGTACAATATCTAACACACTGACATATGCATTTATTCCATTCATTCTGTCTGTTTCAATGTCCTTCCCAGGAATTTTAATGAGGTGTTCCCCCTTTTCTCTCTCTCACCAGGCCTTTGTCAAGTGTCATTTTGACTATGACCCGACCCACGATAACCTGATTCCTTGTAAGGAGGCGGGGCTTAGCTTTAGCAGTGGAGACATTCTACAGATCTTCAACCAGGAGGACCTCAACTGGTGGCAGGTCAGTGCAACCACCAGCAGATTCCAGCTTCATTTAACGCTCAGATACAGATTGATTGGGACTCATTAGCCTGTCTTTCTGTCTCTCTCATAGGCTTGTCACATAGAGGGAGGCAGCGCAGGTCTCATTCCCAGCCAGCTCCTCGAGGAGAAGAGGAAAGCTTTTGTGAAGAGAGACCTGGAACTTGCCACCACAGGTAAAGCTCTCCACTGCATAACACTTTTAATTATGCAGACTCTATGCTGGCTCCTCGCTGCACAACGCCAACAAAGACAACATCTGTTCCTCTCCATATCATAGAAGTATTTCATCTGCGCCGACTGCTCGTCCTCCTCTCACCTCTCCACTCTGTTACTCTGTCGGCGAGTGCTGGAGAGCTGGTAATGAGCATCGGTGTGAGTCAGGAGGCCTGATCCAATCTGCTGCTTATTAAGCTGCAGGGACTGACATTCACAAAACAGCCTCCCCGCGAAGGAGTGTTGATTCAGGAGTCGTGATAAGGTCCCTGCATCCATTCCTGATCAGTAATCGTCTCTGATCTTATGAGGCGTAGAGGGAAGCCACCAGGCTCTGTTCCTTCAGATTCATTTTGCTTTGTGCACAGCGTGAGCAGAACAGGTGGCGAGTCACGGCCAGCCGAGCGCCCTCCGCTTTCTGCAGGGGATGAAGATGACAAACCCAATGTGCTGTCCTTGGAAAGGACACATCTGTCTGCTAGCTTACTTGCCACATGCAGAATGTGGCTCGAAAAACATATTTTATCAGAGCGTATTTGGATGGTGACACCTACAAGGGACCAAACGTTTTGTAATTGTGACTCAGTGGCATTTTGTTGTTTGCTGCCATTGATTGATAAGGTGAATTCAGTCCCTGTTCTCCCCCCAAGTGGCCACATATTCTGCCATATTGAACAGACAATCAGGCAAAATAGCCATATCTTTGTCACAGGTGTTCTCTGGCAGGGAATGGATTCCATAGACTGGCCAGTATTGGTGCACAGTGCCACCTAGTGGCACATGTTATTACCTCAGACCCTCCGAGCCTTTCAGATTTATGAATCAGCAGAGCTCAGAGACATTTGCACCTTCACAGTACATCACTTTAGCGGGACTGTTGAAGCAGCTGGCAGTGACCAAGTGCCAAGGTTGGAAGTTTTTTATTGAGCTTTATGTGTCACTACCTCTCTCAGGTCCTCTGTGTGCAGGTATGGGTGGCAAGAGGAAGAAAAAGATGATGTATTTGACCACCAAAAATGCAGGTACCTTAAACTTCACACCGAAATTATGTCTTTCCTTAATTTAGATTTAATTGTTATGGAAAAAATGTCTCAGTATATTTTATTTTATTGCATTGTATTCCTTTTTTTTTTTTTTTTTTTTTTTTTTTTAAATTCTGTCCAATTCCTAAATTCCTGGTTCCTGGCTAGAATTTGATCGCCACGAGCTGCGGATCTATGAGGAAGTGGCCAAGGTCCCTCCCTTCAGGAGGAAGACGCTGGTTCTGATTGGTGCACAGGGAGTCGGCCGCCGCAGTCTGAAGAACAAGCTGTTGGTGTTGGACACCCAGCGGTACGGCACCACCATCCCCTGTGAGTGCTGCCATTCACAACCACAACACACAATCACACACACGTTCATATGAAATCCATCTCCTAACATATTGCAGTAATCTACATTTTGACACAGTTTTGCAGTTCAGGTAATGTCTTTCTTTGTCGTATTGCTTTCATCTTTCGCTCTCCTTCTCTTTGGACATCACCCTTTTTTTTTTGCCCTGTTGTGTGTTTTGCCACCGTGAGTGTTTAGAGAATATTCTTCCAAATGAAACCCATCAATCTTTCCCTTTAAATTCTTTGTTTCCCTCAGTCACCTCCAGGAAACCAAAAGTGGACGAGAGGGACGGGCAGATGTACTCATTCATGACTCGCAGCGAAATGGAGTGTGACATCAAAAATGGTCGTTTCCTGGAGCATGGCGAGTACGATGGGAATCTATACGGAACCAAGATCAACTCCATCCACGAGGTGGTAGATACGGGAAAAATCTGCATCCTGGATGTCAACCCACAGGTAGAGAAAGCTTCTGTATCTACTCATTCCTCTCTTCCTTCCTTTGTTTCTGTTCTTCAACCATCTGTACAGCATTCTGTTATGTTTTCCATTGTCAACAACTTCAGCATAAAATTCTGGATTTTGTGCAATTATGCATGACTTGTTGCTGCTGAAGTGTTTCCAGTCTGAGCACGTCATCAGTATTTATCGGAGAGGATCTTCTAATGAGAAATATTACGCGCTAGAAAGACTCGGCAAATCCCATTAGCCGCACATTAGCTGGATAAATCTGCTTGATCAAGATGCTGCAGTTACATTTTAATCACCTTCTTGACTTTATAATTGCATTTTATTTCCATTGCTTGGTGTGCAGTGGTGCAGGGATTCTAATATGTTACCTAATGCTTCTGTTTTTCTCTGCAGGCGCTCAAAGTCCTGCGGACGTCAGAGTTCCTGCCATACGTCGTGTTCATCGAAGCCCCAGATTTTGAGGTTCTCAAAGCTATGAATCGGTCAGCCATAGAGTCAGGTGTGGTGACCAAACAGTTAACGGTGAGTGCGCGTTCTCGTTAAAGGTCAGGCCTTTAGGATCATCTGAAAATTATATTTCCTGTGTCGCACCTGAAATGTTTACAGTTAAATGCATAATTGGAATATTAAATCCTCATGCAGGAATGCTAACCAGAACAGTCACATTTCCTTCCAATTAGATTATCTCATCTAATTTTCTTACATTTTTTTCTGTAATCCTCTCATCAGGACTCTGAGCTAAAGAGGACGGTAGACGAGAGTGAGCGGATTAAGAGAGCCTATGGACATTATTTTGACCTCTGCATCGTAAACGATGGCTTGGAGGTGGCTTTCCGAAGCCTACGCTTAGCGCTGGAGAAACTGTTGACCGAGAAGCAGTGGGTACCCGTCAGCTGGGTCTTCTAAAATCTACCAAAAGCTCACCAGCAAGTGGCCGGCGCTAGAGGTCAAAGGTCAGAAGGTTTCATAGCTCCAGAGGTGCTGCTATGTCTAGTTAGTGGCGGCAGAGGTTAGTAAAAGGCACCCAGAGCATCACGATTCAGTGCAAATGACCAGCCTCATGTAGAGCATTTTTGTACAAACTTAGTGTTCCTCTATTGAGCCCTAATGTCAAGATGTATTTTATTTGTCAGATTTGGAAAAAATCTATCGATATTTGTTCAGAAGGCTTTAGAGTCGATTATAAGCTATAGTGCAATAGCGTGAGTGATACGAGCGTGTGTTCTCATAAATGTGGAAATAGACTTAAAATAGCTGATTCAGTGCCCCGTTGAAGGTTTTCCAGCCTGAACTATTCCGCTTTCCCAAACCTTAAATATTTTATGTTGTGTCATGTTTACATTGGATTTGTTAGTTTAAGAACAAAGTGATGAAGGAAAGATACCAAATGTCATAACTGTATCAAATTCTATATATTTTACCATTTAATCATACGGTATGATTGTCTATGTTCAAAAAATGTGCTTTATCTTGTATGTCTCCATTAACCTAAAAAATGAACAGCAATAGATCATTTTAAACACATACACACACACACAATACTCACACACATTCAGTATAATCGGATTAGAATATATACATAAAAGTTAGTGAGAACAATGGAAGCCTCTCCTTTGTTGAGTTCATATTTTCTGTTCATTGCACTCTTTACATGCACATACAGTCTGCATTTCCTGTTATGTGGTAAAACTCCAGTTAGACTCTTTAAAGGGCCATACCAGTGGTTTTGCATGTTTTAGTCCAATAAATATAACCTGCATACATGTCACATCACTGCCAATCATTTTCCAAAACATACATACATTTTAGAATTGTTTGTCCTACCTTCCAGACTTCCATTGGTTTTAGTTCATTCCAGTACGCTATAATAATCAACTCGTAGAGAGTTGAGACATGCTTGAGATAAGTAATCCATCACAGCGAACTAAAATTGTTTTAATTTTTTGTTGAAGTTACTTTAATTGAACTGATCCAACACAGAACCACATGCAAGAAAATGTATATCTCCACCAGAGAATATAGTCCAGGAGAAAAGTCTGCTTTTTCAGAGAAATTAAAATGACTATGCCTTCTGAAATCGAGCATTTAAGTGTTAGCAGGCGAAACATTGAATTTTAAAGTGGGTGTCTCACTTGAATATTTGATTTTAAGAGATTAAGGAATTTTGCAAAATAACCTGAAAACTAAAATGTGGTTTTATGTTTGGAAAACGGTTGGCAGTAACTTAACATGCATGAGCTCTAACATGTAAAACCACCAGTATGGTCCTTTAATAATCAGTAAGTGAATCACAGTGACTGACTACTGCCTACTTGATATTTTTGGAATATTTGTAGCAAAGAGAAAGAAGTATACTGAACACTAAGAAGTTGCTTACATTATGCACTAATTGTATAATGTGGAAATAATGGAAATATTACTGGAAATAATCACACTTTTTGTTATTTATAATATATATTATTTATCAGTAATTAATTCATACTTATTTTTGCCTTATAAGCCAAGGAAATCCTCATTTTTTTCATCATTTCACTGTTATCACTATGTTCTTTTGTAGAAAAATAGAAATCAATACTGGCAGTCTATTATTGATTTTTTTTTTTTTTTTTTTTTTTTTTTTTAATTTGTGAGACTGACTTGTAACAAAGATAATAGAACACAGACAAACACTTATACCAGTTGGGCAACTATGCTGTAATTTTGATGTTCATATGAAAAATATATTAAAAATTAAAGTGTCTAGAATATTGTTTCACTCTCTATGGTCAGTATTAGTGCAAATGTATTTTTTAAATTACAGTCTCAATTTTATATAAAATAAATAATCTCCACTGTTAATATTTTTCAAAATATGAACACAAGGTGTATCCTCTATGTTTGTTGTTAAATCTGGGGCTGTGGGTGAGTGTTGGGTGGGCTCGGAGACGAGGGTCCTGTGGGTGTCGACCGGTGATAAGATGCCAGAGGAAGCATTATGGGATACATCTCGTAGGCAGGCGGCGGGGACTCTGGCCCGTCGCTGGTCAGTTTGGGGTCAAACTGCAAGAAAGTGAAATTTGAAGTAAAATACTGTAGTATAGAAGTCATTAATAGAATCTTAAATCTGTGTTTTATTCTCTATTTCTGGATTTTATAAAACCAATTACCAACATTAGAAGCAGCATGTAACTCTAGGGTTAAACTGAGTGTGTAATCATATAGACTGGGTCACAGTTTACATTGTTACACCCTTACAATTATTTTTAATTTGGGTCATTCTCAAATTATGGTGACAAATATGTCCCTTGACTTTAGAATAATGAAAAAACATTGAATTTCCATGAAATGCCAAATAATACACACAATTGTGCAACATTTTCCTAAATAAAATAAAATAGTTTCACTATTTTTTTCTAAATTTATTTGAAAAACTCCTTGTTCCTCCATCAGGTATATCACTATCAAGTGTGTTAATAAACAGACAAAAATATCTATTTTAAGAATATGAATAATCTGAATATAATGTTTATCCCTTAATTATGTCATTGGTGTTATCAGTATCAAAAACTTTTATTTGGAAAGTACAAAAAGTTGAGAAGTACTTCAAAGGTCAAAGTTCAGCAGAAGAAAAGGCTGTTCAAGCACATGCTTTTATGCCACATTCTGTAAGTTATTATTTTCACTTTAAATTTCATTTTGTTTTTGGTTCTTTGAAGTGTGTGAATAGTATTACATCATTTTCCATTATTGTAAAAGATTTTCTCTGAATAAAAGGATTTAATTTAAATTTAATTTAAATGTGTGTTTCAAGATGCTATTGACGCCATCTTGAAAAAAAAAACTGTTTTATGGCCATTTGTTGTTGTTATTGTCTTAGCTCTTGCTTGTGACATTAAAATAAGTAACGATAATAAAATGAACAAACATTAAGAGATCCTTTATGATTATTTTGATTACTGTAATGACAAGATGTTATTTAACATTTACCATCAAATTTTAGTGAAGAAAAGATAATTCAAAAGCTGAACATTTGGCAAGGCATAAGTCACCATATTGTGAGAATGACATTTTTGCTGCAGAGGAGAGATAATACATGATCCTGTGTTTTTCAGTATTTATGAATAATAGAGAGAGATGATCTACAGGAAGTGCCTGTACCAGCGAGTACGGTGGTGGGTGGTCCACAGAGCTGTAGCGAGGCGGGAATCTGTCACCTTCTGGCTGACTTCCAAAAAAGGAAATAGCTTGGAAGGAGGAAGGGCTGTCATCTTGGGTCGTTATGGTAACATCATATGCCACTCTCTTCTTCTTTGCATAGTTGAAGAAATAGAGCAGCAACACAGCTATTGCCACAACCAAGACTGGAACTCTGTGAAGACAAGGAGCAAGGCTTCAGACTCAATAATTCCCATCACGTCGTACAAACACACTTTTTTGCTACTTACAGATATTGGAGGGCATTTAACTCATTGCTCATGGCTGGAATTATCTCAGGTGTTGATATTACTGTTAGAATAAAGATAATTGCAACTGAGTTAGTTTTGGGGAGATTTTTGCTGTATTTCAGGTAGATAATGCAGTTGATGCAAAATCAATACGACTATAGCAAATAAATTGATAGGCTTATCGATTTGTCAAATGCGAATGTGAAGACTCAAGAATAATCTGTAACCATATCAGACATAAATGTGGTTTATTCTACATTCTGATTGATTTCACATAATGACTGATGATGATTAAATGTAGGATTAAAGGGCCATACCACCCATTTTGCATGTTTGAGCCTAATATATTCAATTTTCATACATGTAATGTTACTGGCAATCATTTGCCAAAGCATACTACTGGAAAGGTGAATTAAAAATGTTTTCCCTATCTTCCAGACCGCCATTGGTTTCAGTTCATTCTGGTACGCTATTAAAATCAACTTGTTGATACTTGAAACGTTCTTGGGATAGGTAATCCATCATCGCAAACAAGACGTGTATTCAGGTATTTTCGAAGTTTCATAATTTTAGCATTTAAGTGCAATAAAAAGCGCAGAGTGAATGTGTCTCCCCACCAGGGAATATAGTCCTAAAAGAAGACCTGCGTTCGTTGAAAAATTTAAACGACCGTGACTTCATAAGGCTGCATAACTATTAGCAGGCAAAACATGGATTTTTAAGGTGGGTGTATCGCTTGAATATTTGATTTTGAAAGATTAAGAGATTTTGCAAAATACCAAGAAAACTGAAATACGGTTTTATATTTTGGGAAATGATTGTCAGTAACCTTATGTGTATGATAATTGAATATGTTAGGCTCAAACATGCAAAATGGTTGGTATGGTCCTTTAAATTTGAATTCCCAGACAAGCCAGCAAAGCATCATCAGTGCAGTGCCGGTTCAGATTAGAAGCTTGATTAGTAACTGAAAAAAAAAAATCAATAAATCTGTGTAAAATGATATCACAGGATATGATAACGTGTCACAAATTACAAAAATGGATATAAGAAAACTTCAGCGAATTAAGACAAGCTGTAATTTCTGATGCTAAAGAACATAATAATGAACATGAAGGATCGGCACATTCTTTGACTTTATATTGTTGACGAAGCTGCAGTTGGACCTTCACCCTATAAATCTGTTGCTCATTCTGACTCCAAAGTAAATGAATGGAAAATTCAGTTGAAATCACCTCAACAGACATCACACAGACAATAAGACAATACCTGGATTCTTATTCTGTGAGGCGACTCTTACCTTATTTAAGATCCCCGATACGGAAATGTCGTCCTGATCTGTGTTGCTAACAGAAGATCATGTGTCACATTGGGGAGTGGACGAGGTGAAGCTCTTTTACAACATGATTGTCCCTGTTTAAAGAAACAGCACACAAAGGCGTTTTCCCTGTTGTCTCGTATGTGTTGAAAGAAATCATCTGGAAATCTGTCAGTTAAATAGCTCAACATTCACTTTGTAGCAATGCATCAACAACGGCGTTCCTCAGGGGTCTGTTCTTAGACCACATCTGTTTATTTTTAGTACCATGTTGAACCGTGTCTCCATCTTGCTTTTCGTAAAACAAAAAAATGGAGGCTTTTTCATGTGATTTCACTTTGTTAAATTGCTTTACTTCGTAATTTACATACACTAAAAAGTAACCAAAGTCTGTTACAATATGTAATATTTTACATCTTAAGGACCATACCGGCCATTTTGCATGTTTGAGCCTAATATATTCAATTTTCATACATGTAATGTTACTGACAATCATTTCCCAAAGCATACTACTGGAACGGTGAATTAAAAATATTTTTCCTACCTTCCAGACCGCCATTGGTTTCAGTTCATTCTGGTACGCTATTAAAATCAACTTGTTGATACTTGAGACATTTTTGGGATAGGTAATCCATCATCTTGAACAAGATGTGTATTTGTTTTGTTTTTTTTTAAGTTATGTAATTTTCGCATTTAAGGGAATAAAAAGTGTGATCTGAAAATGCTTCCTAGTGGTGCATTCAAGTGCTGTAGTGAAGAACTGATAACAGCAAACATTTTCATTTCATTCCGCTCTATTTATTGTGCTTACATGCTAAAATTATGTAACTTTGAAAAAAAATTTGAATACATGTCTTGTTGGCGATGATGGATTACCTATCCCAAGAACGTTTCAAATATCAACAAGTTGATTTTAATANTGTTGGCGATGATGGATTACCTATCCCAAGAACGTTTCAAATATCAACAAGTTGATTTTAATAGCGCAACAGAATGAACTGAAACCAACGGCGGTCTGGAAGGTAGGAAAAACATTTTTAATTCACCATTCCAGACGTTACGTGTATGAAAATGAAATATATTAGGTTCAAACATGCAAATGGACGGTATGGTCCTTTAAATTGCATTATGATTATAATACCCCAGACAGCATGTATACGCATATATACATGCAAGTACCTAATGGTGTACTTTTAGGAGTTTCAGTATAAATTACATATTCCTTGGCACATATGAGATTATTGTATTTCCCAAATGGAAAATAACAGTACACATTTGTCACACAAGTTACACACTGAAGTCAGTACATTGTAAAATATGGTAACGAAGTCCTGAATGTAAGATATTTGAGGTGCAGGTGCAGGAGGATGAGGAGGATCAGGGGTCCCGTGAGTAAGGTGGAGGGTTCACATGTGCTGGTGGTGAATCAAATGATGTTTCAAACTGTAAAAAAAAAAAAAAAAAANAAAAAAAAAAAAAAAAACAAGATGTAATTATAGATAATACAACTGGTCTAATTAGGGACATTTTGGTTTTGTCAATTTCGGTTTCCTGATAAGTGGCAGATGACAGAATCTCTGACACTCCAAGTTTAAAGGACAATACCAGTGATTTTGCATGTTTGAGCCCAATATATATTACCCATATACACATTACATTACCGCCAACCATTTCCCAAAATATACGACTAGAATTTTTTTTTTCCCTACTTTGCAGATTGCCAATAGTTTCAGTTCAGTATGAAAAAGCAAAATGTATTTCTCCTCCAGATAATATAGTGCCAAGTGAAAATGGCTTTTACTGACAAATTAAAAATGATGGTGCCCCGTGCATTCAGACATACATTAGCAGGGGAAACATTGCATTTTAAGACGAGTGTATCACCTGAACATTTGATTTTGAAAGATTGGGGGATTTGTCAAAATAACAAGAAAACCAAAATTAAGTTTTATGTTTTGGAAAATGGTAGTATTTATTTAAACATGCAAAATCTCTGGTATGGTCCTTTAAAGTAAAAAAACACATGTACACGGTACTTTACCGTGTATGGTGGAGGGGGAATGACATTTCTTGAGCAGCCAAAGTAATCTTCATTTATGACAATCGCGTCCCTCGCCCCCTCCCCCTCCTCCCACTCCACTTCATATACTGGGATGACATAGACAGAATGAGAGTTTCTGGGCGTGGGCGGCCAGTTATCCTCTTCTCTTTGACTCCTTGTATAATAGCAACAAGCAATTCTTAGAGCAAGGAAGAAACAAAACAGGACAACCCTGCAATTGATAAAGATATTTGTGTTTAGTAATGGCTTAACTGAAATATGTTATCAATCAAATGAATAGTAACCAGCTGAGAACAGGAAATACTTACCCAATTATAGGATAATACACCATGTCCATGGTTAAATCAAATTCAATGTGTGACTCCTGAGGAAAATTAAACAAAGCAGAAAACCATAAAAAAGGTGAGATTCCATTTTGTCACTTGAATACTCAACTTTATTATTCATTATGCAATTCACAATGATCAAAGGTCCTCAGATCTCGCTGTCACAAACACACACACACACACACTCCCTTAAAAAGCCTATATTTATGTCTGAGAGCTGCGTAAAATTGAAAATACAATTTTTTCCATTTGACTTTTTGCGTTATTTTGGCACCTTTGGCACACACAAATAAGTTCAAAGTTAAAGCTGTTGTAGCTTTTTGTGACCTGCAGCCATATGAAAAAAAAAACCAAAAACTGGATTCATACGATTAAAAGGACACAGAAATGCAGCAAACAATTTCTCTTCAAATCAAACCGAACAGTTTTACTTGATGAATATGTGATGCTGTGCTGGATTGAGCTGTTTCCTCTTTCAGGTCTCTCCTAATGTATGATTGAACTGAACAGAATCAAATATGAAACAACACAATGATTTAAATGAGCCGGACGTGTTGTTCCTTGTTAATTAGCTATCCAACAATTTTCTATGCTGAAAATGCAGCTTACCTTCAAGTGTGTAACAAGCCACGCAGAGCACGTAAGTACAGTATGTGCTGATTGGAACACACATTTTATTACCTTATCAGCCTGTTTAAAGTTGCAGAGTTGAGAGGTTACAGACGTAAACAGGTTATCAATGACGCTGTATTCATACTGCAGAATGACGGCAGCAAAAAGATAAACCGCTGCCTTAGTTTTTTTTTTAAGGTGAAATGATATTGAACAATGAGAGGCTGACAGGGAAATGGATGAATCCATGTTTCTGCTTGTTTCTTCGGAATGCAGCGAGGTGTTGTCGGAACATGCTGGCAGCTGCTGGGGCTCTCCGTGCAGAGGAATGTTTCGCTGGCGTGAAGGAGCTTCTGTCCTTGAAATCTCATCTGGGGGCTTGAATGAAACTTTTGGTGATAATATTGAGCGGCACAGATTAAACAGCTCAGGAGCTTTTTTTTTTTAAAGCNGAAACTTTTGGTGATAATATTGAGCGGCACAGATTAAACAGCTCAGGAGCTTTTTTTTTTTAAAGCTTCTTTTATTTGCACTCAGTACTTATGTCACAACAGGCCCGAACGCATGCTAATAGTTCACATGCTGCACACACACGTTATAACATTCAATTAGCAAACACGGCATGCAAGCTAGCTGCAAGTTCCATAAGAAAAATCAATTAACGGGAATTAAGAAGAAAGTCACAAGCAGAAGAGGAGGTGATGCAGGGGGTGGTGGCATAATACCTTAGATACCAATGGGAGGAGGTGGTGGAGGTGGAGGAAGAGGAAGGCCTGCTCCTGACACAGGTGGGGGTGGAGGAGGAGGAGGAGGGAGGCTTCCCCCTGACACTGCTGGAGGAGGTGGGGGAAGAGGAGGAGGGAGGCCTCCTCCTGCCAACGCTGGAGGTGGGGGATTAGGAGGAGGAGGGAAACCTCCTCCTGACATTGGTGGTGGTGGAGGAGGTAGGGGGGCACCTCCTGAAATTGGCGGGGGTGGAGGAGATGGGAAGATGCTGCTTGATGGTGGAGGGGGAGGTGGGGGCACAGATGTGGGGGAGGTCAAAGAAGGTGGAGGGGGGAGGCCAGTGTCCATGGAGGAGGG
>VXCM01001289.1:120077-135070 GCA_014773175.1 Lucifuga dentata
GGGAGGCTGTTGGTTTGGTTGGAGCTGGTTGGGATGGTGGGAACTGACGGAGGAGGCACGGCGATGCCGAGACTTGATCTGTATAAAAGAAAAAAATATTGCTTCAGAAGCGCTGAGAGTGACGCAAACACACTTCTATCATGATGCATTCAAATCACGGTTGCTATAGTAGCGGAAACGTATATTAATTGCTCACATTTTTTAAATTATTTGGAATATTGGAGGTGATCATGACACTAAGCACCCAGAGAGCAACTCAGACAATAGTTTACCAGCTTATAATCAGCTTCAAATTCTTTTAACACCCGTTGCCATAGTGATACCATAAGTGTCATGTGCTTGTAGTTAGCATTTAGCATTATTCCTGGGAAACTAGCAGCATGTCTTTTAGTAATTTTATAAAGTGTCATTTTGGTTCTCTGATACCATGTGTTCAGCTTTCCAGGAAAAAAACTACAGCAGCAATCAGAAAGGAAATAATATAAGAAAACACTGCCGACTGTGCAAATGGATAATATCCATATATTACAATGCTACGTTCAACTTGGAACTTGGAATTTCAGATCTCCAACTGGGAAAAGTGAAAGAAAACGCCCGCTCAAATCGAATTCCGACCTGGAAAGTCAGGCAAGGTTCTCAACCCAAGTTTAGAATTGAGTTTGTTTCAATATGGCTGCTCACACCGTAAAGCTGTTTCTTCATTTATGAATAAATGTTTTCGAAGTATTTTCTTGAAATCAATCAATACAGTAGCTGTTTTGAAAAGCTTAGCAGCTCATAAATGTTAAACCGTAGCTTCTTTTGGTCCGATGGAGCAAACAAAACAAAAGTTTTCATGGTCGTCGTCTCCCGCTTTGTTTAGCCTGAAGGCACGGTGGCTGCAAATGACGTTATCCTGCATTGTGAGGTACATGAACGCAGCATAATAATCTGTAGGTGGTGGGTGTGTCTACATACACAGAAATGTCTCTGGTACTCTGAACGCTCTCCTTGGCTGCTGCTTTCTCTGTGGGCTGCTGCTTTGTGACCTGTGGAGAGAACATGAGTCAAGCAAAATGTAACCCATCATTATTTTTGTTTATCTTATTTGACACCATTAATAAAGGACAAGGCATCTTAAACTCTCGCAATCCGTACCTCAAAACAGTGTCCGATGGAGTCCAGGATGGAGTATGATATTGGCACTCTTGAGTAGCTTCTTTGTGGCTCCTGGCCTGATTTCGGCTGGGTCATGATCTTGGTGTGGATCCTGGTTTTGGGAGTAGTAAAGGGGCCGATCTCTCTCCTAGCTACCTTCTCTTTGTGGATAGCTACAGCCTGGTCCAGAGCAAAATGACATCAGCCAGGCGCGTATCTATGTTCCCAAGGTTCTATGTTCCCCAGTTCAATATTCTCTTAACACACATTAAGCCTTAGCCCTAATCCTAACCCTACCCATTATGTGCTCTATTATGTTATATAGAGCTGGGAATCATAGGACCCTGGGAACATAGGAGTGACCCCATATCAGCCTCAATGAACAATACACCAGATGCCAGATTTCAGCTCACTTCATCTATTGAGAGTCTCTCTTGGAAAGGCCCTGTATCATCACAATAAAGCAAGTTATCTGAAATATAAATCATCTGAGTATTTGACTTTATAGGCAGCGAGTTTCTTCATTGCAAACAGCAATGGCACACCCCATTGTGGTCCAGAACCAAGAAGTTCCCGCTACGCGTGGTCGACATTTTTTTCTTTGCCAGGCACTGGATGAATTTTGGGTTAAATGGTAAAAAGGGAGGTATTCCTCACCACTGAGAGTAGATTAACGGAGGACTCCATGTCTTTGATCTGCATGACCTGTGAGTCCAGCAGTTTCAGGACGGTGGTGGCCAGGCTGTTGATCTGGTACGTCACACTGGCCAGAGCCTGGATGGCCATAGCTTTGGCTTCTTCAGTGGCCTTGGCTGGATCATCAGCCTGTTGGTTTTTAAAAAAATTTTTTTTTAAAGGGCTAAGAAATGAATGTCATATAAAAGTTATCACTCAAAGTTGTTTGACATGGTGAAGAAACACTCAAACCCTTTACATAAGGACCATATGATTTTGCATGTTTAAGCCCAATAAATACTACCCACATCTGCGTTACTTACAACCATTTTCTAAAACCTAAAATCATCTTTTAGTTTTCCTGTTATTTTGACAAATCCTGCAATCTTTCAAAATCAAATGTTCAGATGATACACACACTTAAAATTCAATGTTTCACCTGCTAACATGTAGGTCCTTTTTAATTTCTTGGAAAAAGTCATCTTCTTCTGGGACTCTATTCCCTGGCGGAGACATAATTTTCTTTTGTGCAGCTCTGCGTTAGACGGCTAAATAACGTTACAACAAAAAAATGTCACTGTGATGGATTATTTACCTTAAGCACGTTTCAAGTCTCTACAAGTTGAGTTTCATAGCACATGGAAGGAACTGAAACAAATGGCAGTATGGAAGGTAGGAAAAACAATTCTAATATATATTTTAGGAAATGATCCTAAAAGAGCCCAACATATACATTGTTACGTCAGTAACGTAACAATGTATATGTTGGGCTCTGACGTGCAAAACCACCAGTATCGTCCTTTAAATACCAGTACATAATACAGTTTTCAGAGACCTTTTGGTTTTCTATTTCTAATTCTAGTTCCAAATTAAGACAGAATAACACATTTCAAAAACTACTTCTTACAGATTGAATAATTTGCCACAATGAAAAACTTTCATATATTTCAATGGCTTTGATTCTCTGCAGAAAGTTTCAGCATCATGGCATACCATCAGGGGGTGCTCCAAGTACCACTGGTGGTACTTGGAGCACAATTTGAGAACCACTGTCATAATAGAAGAAAGCATACAAGCACAAGTCCTGCTTTTAAAGTAAGTAAACATAAACATTACAAAATATTACAAAATATACTTGAGTTTCAAAAGTAAAAGTGCCGACATAATGAAGAAGAGGAGGGTTGAAATGTTAAATGAAAATTATCTCCACATTTGGGGGTTTTATGATTTCAGATCAGTACAGGGAAGGAAGGAAGGATGGAAGGGGATCAGGAAATAAGAGATTACAGATGAAAGAAAGAAAGAAAGAAAGAAAGATTTCTATTAGCTTATCTCATATTTCCTGTAAAATCCTAAAATGAAAACGCTCCTCAGATGTAGGGGAGTAAAAGTACATTTATATCTCAAATTAGAAGAAAGTCTCAATAAATAGAAATATTCAAGAAGTACTTTCGTGCACCTAGTTCCTTGATCATAACTCACCTTATAGAAGTTTTTCTCGCAGTAATCTGCAACTTGCAGAAGGTTGCTGTGGTTGGCAGAGAGCTCCTTCCTGGCAGCTGGCGCTTCTTGTAATATCTGAGTAATAACCTCAGAAAACGACTTTTCTTCCATAATTTCTCCCAGAAAAAACCCTATAAAAATATCCTTTAACTATATCCTTGACGCCTCTTGAGGTGGATGAAAAACTTTTTTTTTTTTTCTGCAGGGCGGAGCTGAACGCGGAATAACCACAGGCGAAAGATTTTCACCGTGTAAGGTGATCAGCGGGTCCTGGGCTGCACAGTGACACTGAGACTAATTTAAAAAAAAAAGTAATATATGTCGCTTAACAAAAGATTTGACATTTTTAAGCTGTCGTTTTATATATAACACATTGTGGCGGAAATTTGGTAAAGAAAATAAAGAAGACGACGAGAGTCTGTATAATGAGGCTTTATTCTTGCCGGCNAATTTGGTAAAGAAAATAAAGAAGACGACGAGAGTCTGTATAATGAGGCTTTATTCTTGCCGGCAAAGATTAAAGCTACACGGTGAACTGTAGGACAGCTCAGTAGAAGAACAAGGAAGATACAGTCGTGACAGTTTTTATAGAAGTCGTGTGGTGTGGTGCGTGTGCATGTGCGTGCATGTGAACGGCAAGTTCCATAGAGAAGTTGCCTGTCAATTGTGTGTGCGCTTACGGTGCTGCATATTGGTGTGTAAGTTCTTGTGGTTGACACAGTAAGTTATGTAGGTGGATGTCAAAAGGTCAGAGACTGTCTACAGCTAGAAAGAGGAAGTGAATGTTTCAGCAATTGATCACATGCTATGACTATCCTGAGCTAGATATACTGTATAGCAATGCATTTGCAACAATAAAAATTAAAAAAACGGAATTTTTCCATGACACACATTATTTATTCTCTAATATTATACCAGGTTATTAAACCGTACGTCACAGGAGCCAGAATGAGACCCGCTTGCATTGTTTATAAAGCCCACTAGAGGGCAGTACAATCCAGAGAAAAGTGCATCTCTCATTACCTCTCGTTACCTTGATAATCAAATGATCCTCTATATGGATCATGGGTTATGGATAGATTATGGACATGACTCTCAAAATCGTCTTTGGCATGCATCAATATGTAACAACCTCCGTAACATTTTATAGGATCATCCACTGTGATAATTGACTCAGGAGTAGATGTTTGAGCAAAACAGCGAACAGCGTGTTTAAGCAAAACATGATGTTTGTGTATTGCGGCTTTATAAATCTTGGTGCAGTGAGCAAAAATCCTTTTTAATCTTCTTTCCAACCCAAATTGGTTCTATTTTCTGTTATCAAATATTACTCACTCTATGTATCCTCCTTTAATCCCTATTATGTATGCTCCTTTAATCCCTATTGATGATTAACAATAGGGATTAAAGGAGCATACCAGTGATACCACTTTGGTGATAAATTTTTCTTCATGTCTATTTTTACAAAATTATTTCCATCAGTACAACAACACAGACATGATTTATTCAGTTTTGTTGCTATGAGTTTCTCTTTTCAGCATAAACACCGATTTATCCCTTGATTAATTCATTCACAACACCGGTACATGCAATTTCAGATCATAGTTAAATTACAGTTAATAGAAACAAACCTTCCTGCTTTCCCTTCAAAATAAAAGCCTTACAATGGTTTACGGCATAATCCATTGCTTGGAGGGCTTTTATTATGAAATGTATGCAGGAAGTACCGAGTTTCATTAACATTAGTTTTACTCTTTTTCGTGATAAATCATATGTAATCATCAATTACTTGAACTTTTAACACCAAGACTCTAAATCTTCAATTTCTCTCTAAGTCTTTGTTGTTTCCACACTTTAACTTCATCAAAGCAAGTTTATTTGTGATATTTCGGCTGGCCCCGCTTTTCCTCTAGCCCCGACTGCCGGTATAGACTAAACCAACAGAGTAAATACTTAGATCAGTAAACTTGGTCATATACATTTACAATTTATCCAGCTCTGGTGAGATTTACAAATCACTTTTATGGACTTTTACTTAGATTTGCTTTTATTAGAGTTGATAAATAGTTGGGAAGTGAGTTTTGTGAAAAAGTTCTTATTAATACGTCATGGTAGGGTCCACCTTATAAATACAGCTTGACTCTAGGGTTTGTCGCGCCATTCTACCTAGCTTGTTTGAACAGGTAGGACGCATGTTACGCGTGACTTTGCTGCTGGCTGTTCTTAGTTTAACATGTACATTGGTCCTGGTCATGTGTGGTTGTTGAACTCTGAAATTGTTGTTTTAGTCAGTTAATGGTATTTGTTTGAGTTGCCGTGTTTAGTCTTGGATAGCGTGCATGCTAATGTTAGCAAAGTTGTTGGTGCTCGCAGGTCAGTTGCGGCTTTGTGCTTGTAGCTGCTGTGTGGGTGGTAGCATGTTTAGCTGGGTGCTAACTTTAATACTGTCTGTTGTGTTGCTGTTCTGAGTCCATGTTTTGCTGCTTGGCGATTTTAAAATGTTTGAAATGCTGCTGTGACGCGCTCATACGCACACACTCTCTCACACACGCAAACCAGGACCAACAGGTGAAAATCATCAGATATCATCACCCAGGTAAGAAACTTTCTTTTTTTTTTTTTTTTTTTTNTTTTTTTTTTTTTTTTTTTACCTTTTTGTTGTGAATGCGCAACACAACAAAATATGTTGCTGCTGTTTATATGTTACAAGCTGCACATGGTTTTAATATTGCAAATGAGTTGCTGCTGGCAAATTATGAACTGTAAAAATTCCGTTTGAGCTGTTAATGGCTGAATTGAAATGATGGCGTGTGTTGGTGCTGGCCATGATGCCTGTGGTTGTTGAACCCTGACATTGTTGTTTTAGTCAGTTAGTGGTTATTTGTTTGAGTTGCCGTGTTTAGTCTTGGTTAACATACATGCTAATGTTAGCAAACTTATTGGTGCTCTCAGGTCAGCTGCGGCTCATTGCTGTTACGCTAGCTGCTGTTGTGTGTTTTGTAGCATGTTTAGCAGCGTGCTGACTTTAATATTGTTTGTTGTGTTGCTGGTCTGCATTGTGTTTTGCTGCTTCCTGCTTGGAGGTTTTAAATGCTGCTATGACACACACACAAACCAGGACCAACAGGTGAAAATCATCAGATCATCACTCGAAGACATAGATGGTAAGACACTTTTTTTTTTTTCTCTTAAAAAAACCTTTTTGCTATGTTGCTGCTGTTTGTATGTTAACACGTTGCAATGCTTTTGTGCTTCATGCTAAGCTGCACATGGTTTTTAATATTGCAAATGAGTTGTGTTGCTGCTGGCAATGTAAAAGATTTGGTTTGAGCTGTTACTGGCTGAATTGAAATGGTGGCGTGTTCAGGCTGTTAAGTTGTTCAGGTGTGGGCATGCATGTTAACGTGTTAGCCAGCTTGTTGGTACTGCATGTTTAGCAGGTGTTGGCATGCTTTGTTACTGCTGAGATGTTAGCGTGGATGCTACAAGATGTTATGCTGCATGTTTTACTTGAGATACATGTGCTGTGCTGCTACCACACACACTTCTACAGTCCAAATCAGAGGAACAGCACACAATATGGTGACAACTTTTAATTCTTATGCTTCAGGTGTACGTTGGGTAGAGTAGATTTACATTTGCATAAATTTCATTTTGTGGACAAATTTCTCCTATTTTTATGGCTCAATTTCTCATTTTATGGCTCAATTTCTCACATTTGACATTTCTCTCATGGATGAATTTCTCACATTTTATGGACGAATTTCTTGCATTTGATGGAGAAATTTCATTTGGACAAATTTCTCACACAATCACCTGTGGGAAGGAAGCATCAGTCTCAGTGGAGATGATGGTAAGTTGATATTTAATCAGTTAATGGTCAAACTCGTCTTGATGTTTGGTGTTTAATGGCCAAAGTACAAACTAATGTTTCTTATAGTGAGTCTTAAAATGACTGAAACTTGCAGCTAATGTTAAGACTTTGTTATTTTGTTCTTAAACTTGGAGCGGCCAAAATTAGTAGCTAATGTTAACTGGCAGCACAAAATACAACTCCACACTATGTACACACAGTTGAAGCCTCCTGGTCCTCCTGTTGGGTGGCGGCTACCTACATGACTGATTACATGATGTCATCCTGTTTGGTGTTGGCTACCTGCATGACGACATCACCGATCATTAATAATGGTAAGTCAACTATAATACACTCAATTTTAAAATGGCCTTGTTCCATCAACACACGTCCTTATGAATTTCTGTGTTCAATATCTTTCAGACTGACTGACTTGATCCAGCAGAGGCCAGTTTCCTGGACTTCCTGTGGTGGGAACAACCAGCAAGATGTGCAGCCACACAAGCAACACCATAATGGTAAGTGAACTATTCCATATAATGTATGAGCTTAAAATTGTAGAGATGTTTGGTCTTGGATGAATTTGTTGTTTTGTGGCTCAATTTCCTCGCATTTTGTGGCTCAATTTCTTGCATTTTATGGCTCAATTTCTCTCATGGACGAATTTCTCACAATTTATGGACACATTTCTTGCATTTTATGGAGGAAGTTCTCACATTTGACATTTCTCTCCTGGATGAATTTCTCCCATGGATGATTTTCTCCCAGTTTATGGATGCATTTCTCTCGGACAAATTTCTCACAATTTCTGGACACATTTTTCACATTTTATGGAGGAAGTTCTCACATTTGATGATTTTCTCCCAATTTATGGACACATTTCTCTCATGTAATGGACAAAAATGGTTTCAAGTGGCCCAACTTGGCAACTATTAAAAATAAATATAACTTCAACTACTTTACAACTGACTTGGAAAAAAATTGGCAGTTAACAATAACATTGATATATAATCCTAAATATTTGAAATTGGCATCTTTTGGTGAAAATTTGAATTGTGAGCCAGGATGGCAAGTAATGTTAATTAGTCCAAATTAATGCCTCCCAAAATCCAACCCCGCGTCCTCGCCGTGGGAGGTGGAAACAGGCAAAGTACAGGTTTGCCAGACAAGGTGAGCTGTTGCAGGTAAGCTACCTTGCTACCCAGCTCTGCGGTTGCCATAACAACCTGTCTGGATTCACCTGGAAATGTTTGGCAAATGGGGCTCTGGTGAAACTGAGTGGGCCAAACCCACCCAATGGATAAAAATGACTCATACTTTTGTTTGTGCAGAAATTGAAATTCCTTATTTTAGAGTTGTAAGTAAACTAATAAAGTTATTGTGCAATATAATTTTATTGGCATAAAATTGTCAACCTTGTGACTTTTGTTTTAAGAGACTCTGCAATGGCATCCCAAACAATGCTAAACTCTTCTCAGATTTCTACATTTATNTGTTTTAAGAGACTCTGCAATGGCATCCCAAACAATGCTAAACTCTTCTCAGATTTCTACATTTATAGAACAAATCACTTATATAGACAATGTCAAAACAGGCCACATGCACTTTGTGTTTTTATATCAACTGGTAACCTGTCATCCAGAACTTGCTTGCTGTTTTGCAGAGTATCATTCTTGCTTCTCAAGTTGCTAAATGTCAGATTTCAGCTTCCAGGCTGACTTGGTGTGCTGCATTAGAGGCGTTTTAACATCAGCAGCAGCCTGAGCTTTATGTTCCTGTAGGATGTTGCAGCAAGCTCACACCAAACTCCTGTGGTGTATCATGGTAACGCATCCATTCTGTTCATGGAAGTACCAGGTTCAGGTCCTGGCAGGAGTTCATTTATTGTCTTGGCAACATTTCTTAGTTTAACCAAAGTACAAATGTGGCTTGAGGGATTTTTNTTTTTTTTTTTTTTTTTTTGAAAAGATGTTGAAATAAAATTGTCCAGTTTGGAAAATCATGATGCAGCAACAATACTTGGAGAACTCACAAGCAAGTTCTGGATCATGATTAAATATATACTTTGTGTAGAATGTAATGGTATAGTACCTTTTTGAATGGCACAGTGTGCTCTGTAAGAGCTAATGCAGATTGACTGAAGGTTGCCTTCATTATAAAGGATAAGAATAAAATGAATATAAATTTATATATATATATAAATTAAAGCATATGTTGTCCCCAAATCTCTTCATGGCTACATCTCCCCACAACAACATCAGTTAGCTATAAAAACTTCACCACTACTCAGGCAACGAAATGTAAACAGATTGGCCTGAAGGTGGTGCTATAATAAGAACTTAAAAATTTTGCTATATATTGGTCTATAACTGTTGAACTGTAAGTCCTACAATCAAAATCTTTTTTCCTTGGATGTATACGCATCAATCCATATAGACCATGCCCATTTGTGATGACTACATTTTCTGCCATTTTGAATTTTGTCCTAGAGTGGGTTTTTTTTTTTTTTTTTTTTNTTTTTTTTTTTTTTTTTTGTGTCTCTCCTTATACATTTTGGCTCCGTCATCACCAAAATTTGCATGTGGCATTTCTGGACCAAGCTGAGAAAAAGTACCTTCACAGTGTTTTGCTATTCTTTACCATTTTGTTGCAATTGGCTGCCAAACTTGAGTGGGCGTGGCTTATTTGACAGAAACTGTGATAATTCATGAATGATTAGGTCAATTCTAACCAAACCAGTTGAATGATTGGCAAACATAACTTCTGCAAAAACTGAATCAGTCATCGAGAGTTGTTGCACATCCTTGAAACCTGCTTATTGTGGCTATATTTAATAAGACTTTGCTACACGCTTACTATAGTCTTACTATACGCTTACTATGGTCTTAATATAGTCTTTTTTATACACTTACTATAGCCTTGCTATACATTTACTATAGCATTTTTATACACTTAATATAATCTTTTTATACATTTACTATAGTCTTAATATACACTTACTACAGTCTTTTATATAGTTACTATAGTATTTTTATACACTTACTATAGCCTTACTATACACTTACTATAGTCTTACACTTAGTATAGTCTTTTTCAACACTTACTACAGTCTTACTGTACACTTACCTGTAATGTAGTCTTGTTATACACTTATATAGTCTTACTATACACTTAGTATAGTCTTTTTCTACACTTACTACAGTCTTACTATACACTTGCTACAGTCCTACTATAGTCTTTTTATACTCTAACTATAGTATTTTATAGACTATGGTCTTACTATACACTTACTAGAGTCTTTTTGTACACTTAGTATAGTCTTTCTTATACACTTAGTATAGTCTTACTATACACTTAGTATGGTCTTTTTACACACTGTAGTCTTTTTATGCATTTAATATGGTCTTATACAGTTACTATAGTCTTATTATAGTCTTTTTATACACTTACTAAGTGTATAAAAAGACTATAGTAAGTGCATTAAAAAAAACTATAGTAAGTGCATAATAACGATAATCCCCCAGCATCTGGTAAGCAAACTGGCACCCCTCGGCTTCAGCACCACACTGTGCAACTGGATCCTGGATTTTCTTTCTGAAAGGCCCCAGTTTGTACACGTGGGGAAGAACACCTCCTCTGTCATCACTCTGAGCACCGGCTCCCCTCAGGGTTGCGTCCTGAGTCCGCTGCTCTTCACTCTTATGACCCATGACTGTGTCGCCAGGTCCACTTCCAATCATATCATCAAATATGCTGATGATACGACAGTAGTGGGCCTCATCCGGAACGACGACGACCGGGCCTACAGAGAGGAAGTGGAGCAGCTGGTGAACTGGTGCAGCAGAAACAACCTTCTCCTGAATGTTGACAAAACAAAGGAGATCATCGTCGACTTCAGAAAGAAGCAGCCCAGTCACACTCCGCTGCATATCAACAACTGAGCAGTTGAGGTGGTGGAGAGCACAAAGTTCTTGGGAGTGCACATAACAGACACCTTAACTTGGACAAAAAACACGGGATCTCTGGTTAAGAAAGCACAGCAGCGTTTGCACTTCCTCCGCAGGATGAGAAGATCACACCTACCCCCTCCCATCCTCACCACCTTTTATAGGAGCACTATTGAGTCTATAATGACCAACTGCATCTCTGTGTGGTGTGGCAGCTGCACAGCTGCGGACTGGAAGTGCCTTCAGAGAGTGGTGAGAACGGCGGAGAAAATTATTGGGATTTCTCTTCCCTCCATCCTGGACATCGGACGCAAACGCTGTCTGACAAGAGCCAATAACATCATCAGAGACTCCACACATCCACACCATGGACTGTTCTCACTGCTCAACTCTGGCAGGAGGTTTCGCAGTGTGAGGAGCAGAACAGCCAGCTTCTGCAACATTTTTTATCCCCCAGGCCATAAGACTACTGAACTCTCAGTAAAAGAAAGCCAAACACTCACATAGACAATGAAATGCACAAAAACCGCTGCTAGAACTATTTATTGATTTTAAAATTTTACATATATTATTGTAGATTTAACTGTATGCACACAAGCACTATTTATGTTTGACAAATTGTATTTTTTAACTGCTATTTTGAGTCAATACAACAAAATTTTGTTCTAGTGCACTGTTTTTTTACGTGTCCTTGAATGACAATAAAGTTATATCTGTATAGTAAGACTATAATAAGTGCATAAAAAACACTATAGTAAGACTATAGTAAGTGCATAAAACACTGTACTAAGTGTAGAAAAACACTATAGTAAGACTGTAGTAAGTGTACAGCAAGACTGTATTAAGACCATAGTAAGTGCATGTAAGACTATAGTTAGTGTATCGTAAGTGCATGAAAAAGACTATAGTAAGTGTATCGTAAGTGCATGAAAAAGACTATAGTAAGTGTATCATAAGTGCATGAAAAAAGACTATAGTAAGTGCATAAAAGACTATAGTAAGGCTATAGTAAGTGCATAAAAGACTATAGTAAGTGTATAGCAAGACTGTATTAAGTGTATAGTAAGACTATTGTAAGTGTATAAAAAGACTATAGTAAGTGTATAAAAACACTATAGTAAGTGTATAGTAAGACTATAGTAAGTGTATAGTAAGTGTATAAAAAGACTATAGTAAGTGTACAGCAAGACTGTATTAAGTGTATAAAAAGACTGTAGTAAGTGTATAAAACCACTGTAGTAAGTGTATAGTAAGACTATAGTAAGTGTATAGTAAGGCTGTAGTAACTGTATAGTAAGAGTATAGTAAGTGCCTAAAAGACTATAGTAAGTGTATAAAAAGACTATATTAAGTGTATAGTAAGACTATAGTAAGTGTACAGCAAGACTGTAGTAAGTGTATAGTAAGGCTGTAGTAAGTGTATAGTAAGAGTATAGTAAGTGCCTAAAAGACTATAGTAAGTGTATAAAAACACTATAGTAAGTGTTTTGTAAGAGTATAGTAAGTGTATAAAAAGACTATAGTAAGTGTATAGCAAGACTATATTAAGTGTATAGTAAGACTATAATAAGTGTATAAAAAGACTATAGTAAGTGTATAGTAAGGCTGTAGTAACTGTATAGTAAGAGTATAGTAAGTGCCTAAAAGACTATAGTAAGTGCATAAAAAGACTATAGTAAGTGTTTTGTAAGAGTATAGTAAGTGTATAAAAAGACTATAGTAAGTGTATAGTAAGACTATAGTAAGTGCATAAAACACTATAATAAGTGCATAAAACACTATAGTAAGTGTATAGTAAGACTATAGTAAGTGTATAAAAACACTATAGTAAGTGTATAGGTAAGGCTATATTAAGTGCATAATAAGACTATAGTAAGTGTACAGCAAAACTGTATTAAGTGTATAAAAAGACTATAGTAAGTGTATAGTTAGACTATAGTAAGTGTATAAAAAGACTATAGTAAGTGTATAGTAACACTATAGTAAGTTTATAAAAAGTCTATAGTAAGTGTATAGTAAGACTATAGTAAGTGCATAAAACACTATAGTAAGTGTATAGTAAGGCTATAGTAAGTGTATAGTAAGACTATAGTAAGTGTATAGTAAGGTATAGTAAGTGTATAAAAACACTATAGTAAGGCTATAGTAAGTGTATAAAAACACTATAGTAAGTGTATAGTAAGACTATAGTAAGTGTATAAAACGACTATAGTAAGTGTATAGTAAGACTACAGTAATTGTATAGCAAGACTACAGTAAGTGTATAAAAAGACTATAGTAAGTGTATAGTAAGACTATAGTAAGTGCATAAAACACTATAGTAAGTGTATAGGCTATAGTAAGTGCATAAAACACTAGTAAGTGTATAGTAAGTCTATAGTAAGTGTATAAAAAGACTAGTAAGTATATAGTAAGACTATAGTAAGTGTTTAGTAAGGCTATAGTAAGACTATAGTAAGTGCATAAAAAGACTATAATAAGTGTATAGTAAGACTATAGTAAGTGTATAAAAAGACTATAGTAAGTGTATAGTAAGACTATAGTAAGTGCATAAAACACTATAGTAAGTGTATAGGCTATAGTAAGTGCATAAAACACTAGTAAGTGTATAGTAAGTCTATAGTAAGTGTATAAAAAGACTAGTAAGTATATAGTAAGACTATAGTAAGTGTTTAGTAAGGCTATAGTAAGACTATAGTAAGTGCATAAAAAGACTATAATAAGTGTATAGTAAGACTATAGTAAGTGTATAAAAAGACTATAGTAAGTGTATAGCAAGTCTGTAGTAAGTGTATAGTAAGACTATAATAAGTGCATAAAAAAGACTATAGCAAGTGTATAGTAAGGCTATAGTAAGTGTAAGTAAGACTATAGTAAGTGCATAAAACACTATAGTAAGTGTATAGTAAGACTATAGTAAGTGTGTAAAAAGACTATAGTAAGTGTATAGTAAGACTATAGTAAGTGCATAAAAAGATAAAAGTAAGTGTATAGTAAGACTATAATAAGTGCATAAAAAAGGCTATAGTAAGTGTATAGTAAGACTATAGTAAGTGTAAGTAAGACTATAGTAAGTGCATAAAACACTATAGTAACTGTATAGTAAGACTATAGTAAGAGTGTAAAAAGACTAGTAAGTGTATAGTAAGACTATAGTAAGTGCATAAAAAGACAATAGTAAGTGTATAGTAAGACTATAATAAGTGCATAAAAAAGACTATAGTAAGTGTATAGTAAGACTTTTGTAAGTGCATAAAACACTATAGTAAGTGTATAGTAAGACTATAATAAGTGCATAAAAAAGACTATAGTAAGACTATAATAAGTGCATAAAACACTATAGTAAGTGTATAGTAAGACTATAGTAAGTGCATAAAAAAGACTATAGTAAGTGTATAGTAAGACTAATAAGTGCATAAAAGACTATAGTAAGTGTATAGTAAGACTATTGTAAGTGTATAAAAAGACTATAATAAGTGTATAGTAAGACTATAGTAAGTGTATAGTAAGACTATATTAAGTGTATAAAATGACTTTAGTAAGTGTATCGTGAGACTATAGAAAGTGTATAGTAAGACTATAGTAAGTGCATAAAACACTATCGTAAGTGTATAGTAAGACTATAGTAAGTGTATAAAAACACTATAGTTAAGTGTATAGTAAGACTATAGTAAGTGTATAAAAAGACTATAGTAAGTGTATAGTAAGACTATAGTAAGTGTATAAAAACACTATAGCAAGTGTATAGTAAGACTATAGTAAGTGTATAGTAAGACTATGGTAAGTGCATAAAAAGAATATAGTAAGTGTATAGTAAGTGTATAGTAAGGCTATAGTAAGACTATAGTAAGTGCATAAAACACTATAGTAAGTGTATA
>VXCM01001290.1:0-40211 GCA_014773175.1 Lucifuga dentata
AAGCATTTTCAGATCACCCTGTGCTTTTTATTGCGCTTAAATGGTAAAATTATGTAACTTCTAAAAACAAAACCTGAATACACATCTTGTTCACGATGATGGATTACCTATCCCAAGAAAGTTTCAAGTATCAACAACTTGATTTTAGTAGCGTACCAGAATGAACTGAAACCACTGGCGGTCTGGAAGGTAGGAAAAAAAATTTAATTCACCATTCCAGTGGTATGCTTTGGGAAATGATTGTCAGTAACCTTACGTGTATGAAAATTGAATATATTAGGCTCAAACATGCAAAATGGCCTTTAAAGTGGTGTTTTCCTTTAAGATTTAAATTCTAGAGGTGCAAATTTACCTCCCACTAGGAACACCTCATTCTCCTTGGCTACCTCTGACAGCATCTGGGTAGATTCTCCTGGAATCCTCTCAGCGTACTCGGAGAAGAAGCTGGTTCCATATGGAGAATTGAAGCATTCCTAGAGAGATTGGAAGACCATTAGTTTTGTCTTTCCAATCCAAGTGTATGAATACGCCCAAGTACTTTTTTCTACTTACTTTAAAACCTGCAAAGCTTAAAATCGACTATTATTATCCATACTGCAAAAATCTAATATGTCCTCAGCATCATCTAAGTACAACCTCAACAACAGGCAACCCACTCTAAGAAAAACTACAGAAAAAAAAAACTGGTGTACATGTGTTTACAACAGGAGCATGAAAAGTTACCCCTACAGTATGCACGTGGGATGAGTTGAGCTACATTCCACAAAATTTTATTAAATCCTTAACTAAAAGAGAATAATAATCAAAGTTACAGAAATATATCTTACTAAAACCCATTTAATTATGAATAATTTGAGACAATAACAGAATTTCCATAGATTTCAGCAGTTTTTATACTCTGCAGAAATTTTGAAAGTGAAATTCAGAAAGTGGGGGGGGGGCTTCAAGTACCATCAGTGGTACACACCCCACGCTTTGAGAACCGCTCTTTCAAAATATTTAATTAAACAGACTGCGTTTTCTAGTGTGACTAGAAAAGCAACTGGCCTTAGCTGTCTGTCAGCCCCAGCCTCTCCCTGCTCTCCCCGCATCAGGGAGCGTCCTCACCGGCAACAGCACCACTTTGCTCCCCTGCCCCGCCGCCTCCTTCACCAGCCTCCGGGCGCGGCTCAGGTTGTCCGCTTTGACGCTGGACACCTGCAACTGGACCACAGCCAGACGGAACTCTGGGAAAACAAGGACCATTACTGTCTCTCATGTCGGATACAGCTAGCTAAAATAACGTTGCTGGCTAAAAACACAGTTAGTTACGTCATTTAACAGGTAATTTAGCATAAAGTTTAAACAGCTACTACCGTGTAAAATGACGGAAATACCGTGGTCCCTTACTTACTGGTCATTGCTTTAGTCAAAGTAGACATACTGCACGGCGGAAAGCAAGTAAGAGCACGTGATTCCGGGTTACGCTGTCTGCTTTTCAAAATAAAACTGCAGTTAGTACAGGTCTGAGTTTAATACATACATGATATGAAAAGTCTTCAATTCTACCGTGTTTATCAGACTCATTTACTGCATGGAGGTCCTATAAATGCTGTAAGACAACAACGATGGAAAATTTACGACACTGTTTGTTCGTCGTAAAGTTCAGAACCTTTCATGTGAAGTGCGGAGTTGTGTTACGTCACCAGAGGTGGTTCCTCTAATGCCCAGTCCGGTTTCAGTGGGAGTAAAAGTCTTTTCTTATTGGTTCATGGAAGTAACAACATTTTGTGTACATTCTCTGATTCTAAATAGTTGTAGATCCCAAAATGAATGAATGAATAAATACAGGCTCTGTTCCATATATGGTATCGTATTGGGATAATCTAATATCTGATCTTAATGGGAAGAAAATCTGGAATTTACCTTCATAATATTTGATCAGTAATAAAGTGAAAGATGTATCTTTTAGGATTATTCATTGCCATTATCCAACTAAAGTCTTCTTACAAAATTTAAAAACACAGTAATTGCTCTTTTTGTGAATTGTGTCATGAAGATTTGGTATTATCTCCATTCTCGCCAATTTTGGCAAGATATTTCTAAATTTGTTTCTCAACATTTAAACTCAGAATTGTCAGTTTGCGATGAACGTGTATTGTTTGGTTTCTCTAACTATTCCTCTTCTAAAGCAAAACAGCACATTATTAACTTGATAATATTGCTTACAAAAAAAAGTCATATCCATAAATGTAAGTTATCCAACTGCTAACCATCATTTCTTGCCTTTGAAAGTGAAACTAAACAATACATGCATCTCAGAATGTGAAAGCTATCCCAAAGAATCTTAAAAAAAAAAAAAAAAAAAAAGCTTAATTTTAATCTTTAACTCAAGAAGGACTGTAAAAATCTGCATAATAAATTGCTTTATTTTATATTTTTAGCAGCTTCAAAATGCCTTTGGATCCTTTTCCAGCTTCATGCATCTCTGCAGCCCTTCAAAGGTTCCCTGGAATCTTGTTTTCATCTTGAACAGCTACAATTTTTGTTTATCATTAACTCTAGTTTTTCTTGAATTCCTTCATAAGAATGAAAATTTCACTGGTGTAGACTTTGTTCTTGTTTCAGACAGGAGTGAAGTCATGTATAAAGAGGCCAGGGGACTTCAGGCTGCTGATGAGCTACCTGACAAACTTGTGGAGTGCAGATCTCAGTGAAGTAAGATCTGCATCTCAGTGCACATTTAACATACTGTATAACATGATCCCCACATGCTACAAAAACAACTACATCAAAAAAAAAAAAAAAAAAANAAAAAAAAAAAAAAAAAAGTTGAACAATTAAAACAGAACCCTTCTCAGCCATTTCTCACAAAATGTATACTGTATTTAAAAAGTATGGAAGCTTCTCAGATATATCTAACAAATTTGGATTCTCCTCATCTCTCAAAATACCTCCTGCACTGTTGTATCTGTATTTATTTTTTATCAGGCTGCAAGGTACTAACACTGATCAGAAAAAAATCAGATGTGTCACATCTTGGCAAAAAAACCAAAAAAATCAGATCTGGGCCACTTCAGCCTGTTATGTGATCGTAGTATAAGTCCGTTGCCTGATATGCAGTATGCTTTGCAGGCACAAAAACAGGACAGACAGGTACACCATCTTTGATCCAAAAGAGAAGCCAAGTTGGTCCATCTGGTAATGATGCTACTGTCATGTTGATTCACTTCCTGAAATGATCAAAAGACTTTTCATTATAAGATGATGGTGATGATGAGCAGATGTCTGAGCATTTTGATGAACACGCCCAACCTGAATTCTAGCATCGTTAATCTCACTTGTCAGAACATGTTACAACATTGGCTGCATTTACCTAATACTTACAAATTAATATAATACTTTAATTATACAGAGGCTTTATGTAAGATGTAACTTTTATAAGTCTATTCAGTATAAATATATACAGTATTTACACTTTATACTTTTATTTTTGAATAACCTACCAAACTTTTCTAAAAGTTTCTATTTACTTTGTAGTTATTTTCTCTGACATTAGATAATAAAAGAAAATCTACTTCTTGTGGTCAGTGTTACAATATCCAGTAAAACATCAACTTAGTACAAGTGATTATATATTACCATTAGTTTGCTCTTAGCTGCATTTGTCCTTTCTTCTGTTGTCCATGGAGGCAAAAGTGCAACATCTCAGCATCAAATAATCCTGCTGAATGACTGTTTGTCCATAGTTGCAGTCAAATAATTTCCATTTATTAAAAACAGAAATTCTTAGAAAATAATAGCAGTACAGTAAGGTGCAAATTATACAGGAGACATTTGTTTTTTTGATTAGTGGTGCCATCCCAGTACCAATGATGTTACAGAGCAATTTAATGTTAAGATTCCCAATCAAGGATGTTTCAGTCAATTGAATACTGGAAAAACACACACACACACACACACAATTACAATACAGTGCATATGGGTTATACAGGAATGTTATGGCAGAATGAAGAAAGACCAGATTCAAGTTTGATGCTCATAAATGTGCCTCATGTTTTCCCCAGGACACGTTCATGTTATTTTTCAAGGATTAAAGGGTTAAACTCTCTGGAAGTGTGACTTGGAGCTGTCAGGAAAGTGCTGCATCATTTTCGGCATTTTGCTTGTCACTTTTTTTTTAGCCAAGCTGTCTAAAGATGCAGCTGAATAATTGCGTGACAGGAAAGCGAAGAAAGCTCCTTGACAGAATTTCAATTAGAGGAGAAGCAGCAGGATAAGGTAATATGCTGCTGCTGTTGCTGATATCAAACGTTACGGGCGCGAGGCCAAAGGCAACAGCGGCAGGCAAACAGACACAAACCATAATTTAGATTTCAAGAGAAGAATTATGAGTATCCTTTTTACAAAAACCCTTTTTATTCTTTTAAGGCTGTGCCAAACCGTGCAAACCGTAGTTCTTGTTAGGGAAATATTTTTTCTAAATAGGTAGAAATTAGTAAGTGTGGTGCAGCTCTGATTAACTACTTCCAACAGTTTCTGACACACGCACACACACACAGTGGATTCTTTCACCTGGAACTTGTGTCATTCACATACTGAATCTGGATGAAATGGAAAAAAAATACAAAGACGCCCAGTCTCTCAATGACTACAATCATCAGTGATACTAATGTCGTCCAGAGGTTTATGTACAAAGCTTTCTGCGAGCTACATCCGAATGCTATGAGTTGTGGTTAAAACCAGGATAAAATACTCCGCTGCAAACTCTGTAAAAGGCTGTTTTCTCTAGAAAGAAGGGAACTTGAAACCGTTTTCACTGCATATTCAAACTATCAGGATATGCTTCCATGACACTGAAAGGTCTGTGCTAATATAGAGCAGTTTACACGATATATACACTATATATTTATAAACATCCTCAAATCTATTTAAGGCTGCCAGCTGGAAAAAAGTATCAAAAAATGGTTGTCGCTGTGGAAACCTGTCGTGCCAGCGCCGCTTTTTTTTGGGATGTGGCAGCACAAAGACTCACGCCCGCATCTGACAATTATCATGAAATCAGCATTTTATCTCAACTCTTGCACTCCACGCATGATCTGAATGAAATGTAAACTAAGGGACATGCTAGATCTGCAATACTGCTCTTTTCAGAACGAGCGGGTTAAAACTGAGATGATCGAGTCAAAGGGAAAAAAAAAACAAACCCACTGAACCATGGTGAGAGTCGAGTGGATAAAGACTGACAGATTTGTCGCTGGTAGATAAATACGCAATGTTAAGGCCAGAGGGAAGCTTAGAGTAATGAGACCTAATGCTAGTTGGAACAAAAAAAATGCACATATATTAATATTTTGAAGCGGAGTGTGAGAGAAATGGATGACTGTGGACACCTAAGTATTTCAACACACACAACCTGCCCACAGGTCTACAGTCAGTGGAGCACCCCCCATGTCAGACACAGATGAGCAGGGCTTCACAGTCAACACTGGACCGGATCTGTCCGGAGAGGGGGTGGACAGCCGAGGGAAAGCAGGACAATGTTTGATCTTGGTAGACAGAGACTCTTCTTATAGTTTTCATCAGGAGTGGCTGTGATGAGCTCTCTTCCTTTTATGAGCTCTCCAGAGCATCCAGAACTTTCATTATCTGCTGCTTGATGACCTTGGTGGCATCTCCTGCGTTGGGTATCAAGTATCTGAGGGGGGGGGGGGNGGGGGGGGGGGAGGAAGAAACAGTTGGTTCAGTGAAATCAGGAAAAAAAACAACAAAAAAAGTTGCTGCATCAAAATGCATCTCAAATTTCTTGCAGAAATCAAAATCTACATTCACATTATGAGCCTTAATGCTCAATTCTGATTTATTTTTAGTCAGAGCCAACTTTTTGGTCTTGACAGTTTACATTCATGTTGTAAATGAGTGAGTCTGACACCAGCGTGCACACAACTCTGCCCTAAAAGACAATGAATGCACATATATTAAAAAAAAAGAAAGAGAAACAAATCACGAAACAAAAACCTGTTTGGTTGCAAAATGTTCCTTCAGTTTAGCTTGGATAGAAGCTTCTCTTTTTATGTTCAACAAAACTGCAAACTCTTTGTCTCTCCACTGACCCACGCCACTGTGGCACCCGTCCGCCATGTTTACTTTTAACCAGGCTACAATATGCGTACACTAGATGATGATGGTAGTGTTATATGCCTGTGCAGAGAAACTGTTTTTTAAAAAAAAAAAAAACTCTTCTCACAGTGGTCGCATAGCCAGAGACTGGATGTGAATCAGTGCCCGAATCTGATATGGAAACACATCAGATTTGGTTTGTTCACACCACAGGAAAAAAAAGAACAACTGATCGGCGTCACAGAGTCTCGTATGTTCATGACGCAGTTGGATTATCTTTCGTAAAACTATTTGCATTTAAACATATGAGTAGAAATATTCCATTACATAACTGCAGGGGTAATGCATGTTATCTTTATGAAAAAAATAAAATCATTTTCTACTTTTGTCGTACATTCCCATAATCAGCAACCCTGGAACTAAGCAGCACTGGTATTATCAGGGCGTGTGTGTAGAAACTTTCAGGTGTCATTTTTTTATGTTAGAGTTTATAGATACAGCAGAATTAAATGTAATCAAAAATTACAAGCCACCTCAGAATTAGCAGCAAATTACACCATCATCCAGCTGGCAGGAGTTGTGTGAACAGAGGAAATTTAAAAATCGCTTCTTTGAAATGAGACCAAATTTGGCCTCTTTCTAATCATTAAGATGTTTGCTTAAAAACAAAACTCTATGCCTGCAGACACACACCTCTCCACTGCAGATATCTCCACTCCAGCTGAGTTGTTGGTGCCGAACTTGAACGTGATGAGTTCCGGGTGCTTCTTTTTGGAGGTGATCTTCACCACGGAGTTCAGCGCCTGTCTGGACTGGATGTAGGCGAAGCCTTTCCGTGAGGCGATCTCCCGCAGACAGTACATGTGAGTTGCTGTGATCAGCAAGTGGCTGAAACACAACGCTGGATGGTTAGATTCGTGGAACTCTGGAGGTTTTGCAAAGCTTCTTGTCCTTTTGCTTTTAAAGGACCATACCAGCCATTTTGCATGTTTAAGCCTAATATATTCAATTTTCATAACGTTACTGACAATCATTTTCCAAAGCGTACTACTGGAACAGTAAATTAAATTTTTTTTTCCTACCTTCCAGACCACCATTGGTTAAAGTTCATTCTGGTCGCTATTATAATCAACTTGTTGATACTTGAAACGTTCTTGGGATAGCAAATCCACCATCGTGAACAACATGTATATTCTGTTTTTTTTTTTTTTTTANAAAAAAAAAAAAAAGCACAGAGTGAATGTATGTCTCCACCGGGGAATACAGTCCCAAAAGAAGACCTGCATTTGTCGAAAAATTTAAACGACTGTGACTTCATAAGGCTGTGTAACTATTAGCAGGCGAAACATTGATTTTTANAAATTTAAACGACTGTGACTTCATAAGGCTGTGTAACTATTAGCAGGCGAAACATTGATTTTTAAGGCGGGTGTATTGCTTGAATATTTGATTTTGAAAGATTGAAAGATTTTGTAAAATATCAGGAAAGCTGAAATACGGTTTTATCTTTTGGGAAATGATTGTCAGTAAAGTCAAGCCTATGAAAATTGAATATATTAAGCTCAAACATGCAAAATAGCCAGTATGGTCCTTCAAGAAAGTGTACACTAGTCATTTATTTCACCACATTACGTGAGTAAGAGATATAACAAGCCAAGCCATCTTCCACATAAATGTCTTACTGAAAGCAAAACTGTAACTGTCAAACTTAACTTCAATGTAACTGTTGCTGGAAGTTTAACAAGGTCTGAAGCCCACCATGACGGTTTTGATGAAACCCATGGCTAAAAAATGTGATGAAAACCAGACACGCGACTTAACTAAACTCAGTCAGGAAGTCGTCGCATTCTGACTCACCTCGGGAACATGTGACCAGTCTCTTTCACCTCATTGCACGGAATGTGATGCTTCACATCTGGTTTGTTTATCCAGGTCTGAATGTTGACAATCTCCTTCCTGTCGTCATCCGACATGGACGAGCTGTCGATCTCATCTGCGGAGACATTAGACATGGTGATGAAACAGCCACACGCTCGATTAACTTTTGTAAATTAAAAGATATCACATTACTTCAACATTTTAAATCTTGCGGACATGAACAGCCCGGTTTTATTTCCAGTTTTTACCCGTGTCATACTCCTCCTCATCACCAATACTGAACACCGGCTTCACTCCCCGGTAAGGTTTGCCCACGCGGTCGCTGCTGCTCACGTGCCTATGGACAAAAAGCCACGTGTCAAATTCCAGCCACGTTTCAAGAACGAAGGACGTAGAGAGACTTAAAATACATCAAGGCCTGTGATGAAAAGTCACATTAAATACATCGTCACAGACAGAAATGGCATGAAGGCGTCCAGGCTGCTCCACTTTTACACTAGAAAGCCCATTTAATGCTGCAGGTTATGCTGTTAAATATAAAGAAAGATGTTAAATGAGAGATCAGAAGATTTAAAAGTTAGTTATTGTATGATATTCAGGGCTGAGTATTTTGTAAAGCCCTGGCTATCATCTTTGAGAACAATAATGAAATGGAAAGACAGAGACTGTAGCCCCTTTCAGACATGGAATGTGTTGAATTGCTGGTATCACCTAGTAACTGTTAAAGTGGTTCTTTGGCCATTCAAACATTTTACAGCAAAGTGCCATAAAGGCTCTGTTCAAATATGCCAGGATCTTTATGATAAGAGGTGCAGTTCTCGTGTGATATTTAGCATCTCTCAGGCAAGACAGTGTAATGCTGAAATACACATGGTACACATAACATAATAAACATGGTAGAGAATGTTTAAGCAGCCGGAGTCAGTTGCACAATGGCGTCTCTATTTTTTGTCGCGGTTGGAGAGCAGCTCTCTAAGTTCTGCATCAGACCAGATTCAAGCTGCTTTATCTTTGTACAAGATGTGTGATTTAGACGCAGAATTTAAAGACTTCCTAGTCTCACATGATTGGTCCACACGCTATGTATAAAAACTAACAGACTGTTGTGATCTTATGCATGCCTTTTTTTTTAATACTATAAAACATTTACACAACAAGAAAAGATTAATCTCAAAGAATTTGTTACAAGTGGGCGTGATAAACATAAAAAAGGCAAAAATGGAACAAAAGACTAATAAGTGCATCATCTTCAGAGACAATTAAAATAAAAGAAATTCTGACATATTCCTATAGAATTTTTGATCTCTTACAATTCATCTTATATATATATATGCGTTTGAAACAGAAAGTATTTAACAAATTCAAGGGACAAGGGACACCTATTTGACGACTTGAAAATATGAATATATTTACCCAATAAAATTATCAGGTTTATAAGATCTAGAAAACTAAAAACTATGTCACAAAAAAGAGAACAATTTAGATTTTTAGGAGATACCAAGTTGTGCACCTCTTTCCAAGCTTATAAAGAAAAGATGTTCAGCTGTTTCTGCTTCAGAAGAACAAAAAGTAAAAGGATCCACTTCATGCTCAAATTTCCTGCCTCGTATCTGTGATGGCAATGTGACTGCATTTATTCAAACGTGTGCAGTGAAGGAAGGAATGTCATTATCTTAAATGTCATTAGGTCCTACCTAGAAATATTGCCGACGCTATTTTACAGAAAAGTGACTTGGGATCCTTTTCAAAGAGCCCAAGGTGTTAAATTGCCAGCAAATTAACAGAAGGGGTGCATGTCTGAAAGGGACTTAGAAATGTGACTCCAAGTAAACAGCAGTGAAGCTGAGATTCTCTGTAAAAATGCCTCGAATATCCAGACTACACAGAGACGACGGTGTCGGTGAGCTGCAGATGTGAAGACTCTCTGTGTGTAGAAAGGAACAAAGGCCACAGAGCTTTAATGAGAAACTAAACAGCAGTGCTTAATGTTAGTGAAAGCATGAAGGCGTCATTCCTCTGTTACACAGCCTGCTCTTATCTGAACGTGAGCCCTTATCCCGTGAGTGAGAAGCTTAGGATGCTAACATTAAAGAACCATACTGGCAATTGTGCATGTTTGAGCCTAATATATTCAATTTTCATACATGTTATGTTACTGACAACTATTTCCAAAAGGATAAAACCGCATTTCAGTTTTCCTGATATTTTGCAAAATCTCTTAATCTTTCAAAATCAAATACTCAAGCGATACACCCACCTTAAAAATCCATGTTTTGCCTGCTAATAGTTATGCAGCCTTATGAAGTCATGGTCATTTAAATTTTTCCATAAACACAGGTCTTCTTTGGGACTATATTCCTTGATGGAGACATACGTTCATTCCGCTCTTTTTATTGCACTTAAATGCTAAAATTACAAAACTTCTAAAAAAACCCTGAATACACATCTTGTTCACAATAACGGATTACCTATCCCAAGAACATTTCAAGTACCAACAAGTTGATTTTAACCAGAATGAATTGAAACCAGTGGTGGTCTGGAAGGTAGGAAAAACATTTTTAATTCACCGTTCCAGTAGTATGCTTTGGGAAATGATTGTCAGTAATGTTACATGTATGAAAATTGAATATATTAGGCTCAAACATGCATGATCGTCGGTATGGTCCTTTAAGCATGCGTTAATGTGACACAGGCTACGGCTCCTACAATCCCTGAGGGACCGCGGTGGGTCTACAGCCGGTGGGCATGCTGGTGACAGACAGCTGAGCTTGATGTTAGGGAAACTCTTACCGATCTGGAATCACCTTCTCTGGCCAGGGCAGATTGAAAGATATTCTAGCGTGGAATAAGGCACAAGGTATGATGAGGGGAAAACTTAAATTAAGCTTAAAATGCAAAAAACAAAAACAAAAAAAAAAAAAAAAAAAAAAAANAAAAAAAAAAAAAAACAAAAAAAACCCAGCAAACTAATAGAACGTCACTTACAAATTTGTCAAAATGACCATATGTGACACATTAGTGAAACAATATATTTACTCTGAATCACTGAGGTCAGAGACTGTATGTCCTGTATCATTTGTGATGTGTTTGGATACTTTTTAACCTACATGTGTGATTTTGTTATGTTTGATTGAAGAATAGTTGTTGCGAAGGCATCAACTAATGGGGATCCAATGAAATAAACAAATAAACATTTACTCTCATTAATAAATCAACAAGCTACTGCTATTTGTGTCCGATGCAGGAATAAGATCATTCGACCAAACGCTGTGTGGTTTTACAAATCAAAACTTTAGGAATAAACAATTAATAATCAACAGTACAGGATAATAGTGGTTGTGTGTTCCTGGAGTAGAAAGTGCATGGAAGGTTCCAGACCTCATTATCGTGAAACTAGGAGCTCACCTGTCTACTGGGGTGGAGGTGTTCTCAATGAAGCTGATCATCTTCTCCTTCACATTTACCGACTTGGACTTGAGAGCAAATGTCATTTTGTTGACCAAAGACTTGACGCCTTTGCTGTCTCCAGGGCTGCTCAGTGATTCACCCTGTATCATCACAAAAAGCATCCAAGTTAAAGGACCATACCGGCCATTTTGCATGTTTGAACCTAATATATTCAATTTTCATACATGTTACATTACTGACAATCATTTCCCAAAGGATAAAACCGTATTTCAGCTTTTCTGATATTTTGCAAAATCTCTTAATCTTTCAAAGTTAAATATTCAAGCGATATACCCATCTTAAAAATCGATGTTTTGCCTGCTAATCGTTAAGCAGCCTTATGAGGTCACGGTCGTTTAAATTTTTCAATAAACACAGGTCTTCTTTTGGGACTATATTCCCTGGTGGAGTCATACATTCATTCCGTGCTTTTTATTGCACATAAACACTAAAATTAGGTAACTCTGAAACAAATCTGAATACTCGTGTTGTTCGTGATGATGGATTACCTATCCCAAGAATGTTTCAAGTATCAACAAGTTGATTTTAATAGCAGAACAGAAGAACTGAAACCAATGGCGGTCTGGAAGGTAGGAAAAACATTTTTAATTCACCATTCCAGTAGTATGCTTTGGGAAATGACTCTCAGTAACCTTACGTGTATGAAAATTGAATATATTAGGCTCAAACATGCAAAATGATTGGTATGGTCCTTTAATTTCTTGAGAGAAGCTATATTCTCCTGGGACTATATTCCCTGGTGGAGACATACATTTTCTTCTGTGCAGCTCTGAGTTGGATTGGTTAAGTCAAGTAAGTTTGTTTGTTGTCGTGGATTATGTATCTCAAGCAAGTTTCTAGTCTCTACAAGTTGATTTTCATAGCATACTGGAATGAGCTGAAACCAATGGCTGCCTGGAAGGTAGAAAATAAATTAAAAATTGGACTCAAACATCTGAAATGGAGCTGTAAGAACTGATAACACACTGTGTGAGTGACAGCATTATATTCCTGATCCTTCTTTATAATCAACTCTTGCACCTTTTTTTGTCTAGCAGTAGTAATTCAAGGCAACTGGACTCCTGGAATAAGATGTGAATGACTCAGAGGAGAAATGCTGGTTTTGTGTCCACCAGTGAAGTCTGCCTTGAACTACTAGAGCCAGACACCAAACGATCTGGATGAACGAGAACCTTTAGAGACCTGCCTACCACCTTTTGTGATTGCTTTCTTTTCAGCGCCCCTGTTTACTTACATCGGCCGAGCTGAGGCTGCTGTGTGAGCCTGATGTGCTGACGATCCAGTGAACATACGATGAGTCAAGCCCCTCCACGTTCATGTCTACCAGATGCTGCTGGAGAGCTGAAACCACACCCACCGCCATGAATTTTCAGTTCCCACCACATCCAAACTTTGATTAATTGTTCATGTTCACCTACTCACCCATAAAACCTCCTTTAGCGATGCTGACATATTCTTTGCTTTTCTGTAAAAGAAAAGAGAATGCGAATGAGAATTAAAGATATCAGATCATGATTTTCATCCTTTTCTTCTTTCGTGCCAAGCAGCACCCTCAGCCCTCTTCATGCTTCTGACCTGGAGGAAATGAGCCAGCACCATGTTCATGTACATGTCCTCCTCCTCTCTCCCGCTGCCCATGAAGCACAGATGCTCTCCGCTGGCGATGGAGCCGGACTCCAGAGACTGCTTCTGAGCCTCCAACAGGGACTTCACGGAGAGGGCAAACTCAGAGGGGTTCTGGAGCATCTGCGGGAGGAAAAGGGAAGGAAAACCTATTAAATCTACCGATGTTCCTGCGTGCCACATCACGTTTACTGTAAGTCATTGTGCGACGCAGTTTACTCACTAGGTCAGAGTCCAGGTGGAAGGCGGTGGACAGATGCCCAGAGTTGTACTGCTCTGCAGGCCGACAATCCACCACAAAAAAGCGAACACCCTCCTAACATGCAAAATAGATTCAAATCAAATCAGCTTCTCTGTCCTCCTACCTGCAGAAGTTAATCATTTCCATGCTAGTGGAAACTGGTTTCGAAGAAGCTGAGAGGTTTTTTTTTTTTTTTTTTTTTTTTTTTACTTGCCTGCTGCATGTGGTTGGCCTGCAAGATCTCAGGGACGGACACAGGGAGACACAGTGCCTGACTTAAGTCCATGTCCTCTTCTTTCAGAGCCACCAGGCTGCTGCCAAACAGATTCTGGTTCATCTAGCAAACAAAGACACAGAAATGGCTGCTGTCAGCAGGTTGTTTTTCTTTCTCTTTTCATTGGCAGCTTTCAGTCCTTGCTGTCTTGGTTTTACTCAGTGATGCTTGGTTTGATACCTCGTCACACATCCACCTTTTCAGAATGTTCACACTGGATAGTGGGACAAAAAACTTAGAGAGAGAAGGGGGGTGGGGGGTGGTGTTTGAGTGTGTGTGTGGGTGTCTCTATCTTTGCAATTTTCAATACGATTCATGATTAATAGGGATTGTTAGGAGGAATTCTGTCTTCTGTGCTTTTTTTGTCATCTCCACACAATTATCAACAGGGATATAAACATTCTGCAGACTCAGGCTAGGTTCACATTACAGGCCTTAATGCTCAATTCCGATTTATTAATCAGATCTGATCTTTTTGTGTTGATGGTTCACATTCATGTTTGTAAGTGACCTGTATCCGACACTGGTGTGAACACCGTTGAAGTCCTAAACTGCCACGCATTGCAGATGTAACTAAAATGTGAGCCGCATGCTACAAGAATAACAGTAACTGTAATTTTTGTGTGACAGTACAAACATGGTTGTGCAAGCATACATGGCCAGGATTGTTTGTTGTGGAGGTCGGAAGACAATGCAGATAATAAGGATTTGAATGAGAGCAAGAAGGCGACAAAAAACAAAAGCCATAACAGCTGCTGTGTTAGTGCACATCAGCGCAGAGAGGTGTGGGTACAAGAGTGGACTTTCAGATGTCTCCATATATATCCAACAAATTTAAAACTTCATCTCTCAAATTCAGATTTAAAACTTCTTCGTCTCTCTGTCGCTGTTGTTGCTCTCCTCCATATTTATTTTTGCCAGGCTGCTATGAGGTGCCGACACTGAATGAGGACAATATGTGATACATGCACAGAAGTGAGACGTTAAAAAAAAAACACATGAATTCCAATCTGACCGGACAGACAGTGGTCGCATAGCCAGAAATCGGATCAGATATCAGATCTAGGACCAGATCTGATATGAAAAAAAAAATCAGATTTGGTTTGTTCACACTGCTGTGAAAAAAATCAGATCTGAGTCACATGGAGGCAAAAAAATTGGATCTGGGCCACTTCAGTGTGTAATGTGAACATAGCCTTAGTGACTAAAATAAAAAAGGAGCGCTTGAGAGACAAATTAAAAACCATCCCTACTTTCACGCCTCACCACACCTGTGCAATTGCTGTGCAAAGCAGGCAGGCCTGGCAGAGTCACAAATTTTGGACAGACACAAACTCCCCCACCCCCTGAATCAACCGATGGAGAGGGGGTTTCCACTGCCTTCTGACTCTCCAACAGGCATATCGGAGGAAGCATACTGCAGCGTTTAGTAGACCAACTAAAATACTGCCTTACCTTTCTGAGTGACAGAGGAGTCTTGCTGTGGTAATACTGGGCCAGAGAAAACAAGTCTTCAATGTCCTCCGTTTCCAGGAGAGAGGGAGAGGATTCCAGCATTTCTGTGACACACAAAGCCTCGTTGGAGTCTAATTGTTTAAAGTGATACTGAGCCAATCCCCAAATAAATAAACAGGAAGTTAAACTTACTGACGATGTCTTCTTTGCCATTTCCTTCTTGTGAAAGGATGGTCTCTCTACGTGTAAACACAGCAAAGCAAAAATTAAAACTACACTCAGAACAGGCAACAAAAATGTAGCTTTCGCTGGCAGTTGCCTACTTGGCGTTGACGAGGATGATGAGCATGAGGAAGAAGACGAGGAAAGGGTCACCCTGCTGGAGGTAGGAATCCCACAGTGCCATTGTGACTTCAGGAAGGCAGTGGCTGGAAAAAAGACTGCCCAGCTAAAGTGGACATAAGCAAAAACAAGATCACACATACAACATGATCATTAGTGATTTTCACATAGAATAAGTGTTTACAGTCATATATAACTAGTTTTGTTTCATGTATGTATAAAATGATTCTACTGTCTGTTAATATTTTGCACCTACAGGTTTAAAATCATTTGCAAGAAGCTGTTAAAAATTAATACATTTTACAATTGTCAGAATCATGACATGAGTTGTAGATGATTCTAAATTCATGTAGAGAAGCTGTATGTGGTTCCAGAGATTATTAGGAAATTCTAGATTATTCCCTGATGCTCTAGAAACTGATGCCTCATATTTACAAAGCAGAGATTAAATCTCATGGTGGATACTTTGATGAGACATCACTAAAATAGTTTATCATTTAAAAACATTTTTCCCCAAATATTTCAAATACTAAATAAAGCATCTTAATATACATTACTTGTTTCATAGAATTTAAAAAGCACTATTATTGAATAAAATAGCAGGAACTACTTAAATAACGAGTGATTCTAAAGATATGAGCGGTACATATATAAAACCGTGAGAATCACCAGGCAACATCTGACTTGAAAGAGCTGTGGTCATGCATCATGAACGTGAGGAAAGAAATGCAAACAAACCCAGTTGATGGCATAGGAGTCAGGTGTGATTTTTTTGGTGTCTAGGAAGGAGCAGAGCTCAGGCTCATGATACTGCAGCAGAAGTCTGTACAGGTGGAAGGGACGGCCGTTTGGAACACAGTCCCTGAAATGGACATATTTGGCAGGTTTCATAAGTCAAGTGTCTCTTTTTTGAGCAGAGTGAGAAGGAAAGTAAAGGACTGGGCTGGCATTGCTCACCTGGGGATGTACTTGTTCATGACAGCGTAGAAACAGTTGTAGAGGTCACTGCGGGGAAGCTGAAACCCCAGCAGCGGTTTAAGCAGGTATGGCCAGCTGAGCTCCGGGGTGAAGGTGATGTTACGGGACTTACAGTAGAAAGTGATGACCGACTCCACATCAGACACCACGTCGCTCCTCTCTTCCTCCGGTATGCCCAGCTGATCTAAACGCAGAAACCGGTGCAGCGAGCATTAATTTGTCCAGAAGCATCACAAATAAATGAGCAAGCCAGAATTGCCGCCAAAATAAAAATCAAGAAAAACAGAGAAATGCACAAGATGTAGTCCATGTGGCAAATGTGGCAAACTTAGCAGTATTTATAAAATATACAGGAAGAGAGGATAATAGAAAACACGCCACACAGCAATGTGTTGTTGAACTTATCGTATGTTCACTTCTTGCTTCTGTATTTCTTTATTTTTGCTGTCCCACGTATTGACCTGTGTATTTTGAGCTTCAAGCTGCAGGGGAAGGCTTCCTATTTCTAGCCAGATCAGATCACATTGTCAGTTCGACATAAGAGCAGAACAATCAAAGACATTTGATCCCCGAAACGCTGAGGATCTGCTTCAGATTGTGGCTTAGCCCAAAAATAACTGTGACCTCACTCTTTCTCGTTTCCTCCTTCACTCTCTCTCTCTGATGGATAAATATGGCATAATACTGTTACAGCATCATGATCCATTCCTCCTATTTGGTTTATGGATGTTGGTCGGTGCAGTAGTCACACTGTGAGATTTTGCTCCCAAATTGCAGAAACTATCTGAATTTTGTTTCAAAGCTGTCTTTGGTTGGAAGTCTCAATTTCAATTCAATAAACTATATTTGTCCTTGAAGGGCAATTAAAATGGTAGGCATACATATACATATATATATATATATAAAGACATTAAAACAGATATTAAAACAGCTTAAAAAATGGTGACTGTTATTAATATAATGTGGTGATTAAAAAAAAGTCTCATAAAATGATCTAGAGCTGCCGCTGTCGACTGATGACCAAGGATTTCTTCACGATTCTCTCACAATCGTTATCTTTTATCCGTAATGTTCCAAAAAAAAAAAAAAAAAAAANAAAAAAAAAAAAAAAAAAATCACATACTGTGAAGGAGCCTTAGGACTGGATATTGAAATTCAATACTTTTCTGGTGAAATGCTTCAATACAATATTATTTAAAGTTAAAGGACCATACTGGTGGTTTTGCCTGCTTGAGCCCAATATATATAACCTGCATACACATTATGCTACTCCCAACCATTTTGCAAAACATACTGCTGGAGCGGCAAATATTCTAATTTTTTCCTACCTTCCAGACTGGCATTGGTTTCACTTCATTCCAGTACGCTACTAAAATCATCTTGTAGATTTGAAACATGTTTGAGTTAAGTAATGAATCACAGTGAACATGTTTATTACATTTTTTTTCTCAGCATTAATTGTAACTGGTCTGACACAGAGCTGCTTGGAAAAAAATGTATGTCTCTGCATAGTCCCAGGAGAAGACGGCTTTTACCAAGAAATTTAAACCATCGTACTTTCTACAACTGTGAGTACGTGTTAGCAGGTGAAACATTGAATTCTGAGGTAGGTGTATCACCTGAACATTTGATTTTGAATGATTAGTAGAGTTGGCAAAATAACACCAAGATTAAAATACAGTTTTATGTTTTGGAAAATGGTTGGCAGTAATGTAATGTGTATGAGGATGGTATTTGTTGGGCTTAAACATGCAAAATCAGCAGTATGGTCGTTTGTGAAGTGAATCATCTGCATTTTTTTTCGGTCATGTCAGCCGTCTTCCTGCTTTAGCTAACTTTCATTTCTTCTTTCACTAAAAACAATGACACAGGCTCTAACAATATTCAGATCGAGGCACCACTGCTCTACTTACACAACAAATTATTTTCTACCTGCACTCTGGTACACCTTAGGATTTGGTTGGTACATCTCATTTCCAATGGGATTCAACATCTTGGACATGTGAAATCCTTCAGCCACAAATGAAGGTGTGTGACAAAGAAATTAGAGGCATGTTGCATTTACTCACCAATCAGCTGCTGGCTGCGGTTGTGAATGAGGGTCTGTTCTGGTAAGTCCAGCACGCCGTCCCACGGAGACAAGCTGTCTCCTTTTCCAGAAACGTTTAGAGCGATCTGCCAACACGCAACAAGGAATCAGCGAGATTCTAAACAACTTATCTCTACAGACGCAGAGATATTTAATACCTGTGGAGAAAAATGCTAGAAAACAAAAAAATGAATGGAAAAGGTGTCTTTTTATATCACAAGTTCATAACAATTCATACTGATGCCAGTTTAACGAGTTAGTTTTATCCTAATGGAGATATTACAAACTCTGTGACGCCTTCTAAGTTATGGTCAGATGCAATTCTTTCCATTACAATTCCAGTTCTGTACCAATACAAAGGAATTAAAGGACCATACCACCCATTTTGCATTTCTGAGCCTAATATGTTCAATTCACACACGTAATGTTGTTGACAACCACAGAATGCTACTGGAAGGGTGAGTTAAAAATGTTTTTCCTACCTTCCAGACCGCCATTAGTTTCAGTTCATTCTGGTACGCTATTAAAATCAGCTTGTTGATACTTGAAATGTTCTTGGGATAGGTAATCCATCATCACAAACAAGACGTATTCAGGGAATATAGTCCCAAAAGAAGACCTGCATTTATCGAAAAATTTTAACGATCGTGACTTCATAAGGCTGCTTCATAAGGTCGCAAGGAAATATTTTCAGCTTTAGGGAAAAACTGACAAATAAATGCATGTTTCCTATCTATAAAAAACCTAATCCTCTCCTTGTAGAGGCTGTCTGTGGGGATCACAGTGTGAAGATGACCGTCATCCATCTCACCTTCCACATCTTGGCTCTGTGTTGAGCTGAAGGCTCCTGCACCTGAATGACACCTCTCTCCATCTCCATGTCAGAGCCACCAGAGTCCAGAGCCTCAGCCAGATCCTGGTCCCTGAAGACAGCACACAGCTTCCATTTATAACAATTACATGTTAAACTGGTGAAGCAATATTTGAAGAAAGTTTGTCTTTAACCTTTAATAAAGACATACTTTCTTGTGTAAATTCCTTACAGACAACGAATTTACATAATTGTCAGATCAGACCACAAACATCCATCATCTCCTAACAGTGGAACTCTTGTCTCCGTTTTAAACAATTGAAAACTTAATTCAGTTGGTTTTTCTGACTGTTCCTCGGACAACATGCAATTTTAAGACACAATCTGGCATGTGGTAACTTGTAATAGGCACCTGTCTTTATTTAAAACATTTTATAGACTAAATGAATAATCGATTAAGATTGACTTACATATTCTGGTATCCAGCGGTATTTGTTTAAACATATCTATATTTGAAGATCTGAAACCACATTTAACAAGATATTTTTCACTGACTGTTAAAGCGTCAAAAGCTAAACGCCCACTATTCTTTAAAACCGGCTCTCTTGCTAGTTGTTAGCTTGTTGGCTAACACGCTCTGCCAGCAACTTGTTGGTGCGACTACGAAGGAGATAAGAATAATTAAATACTGCGACGAATCTTTCTGAAGAGCTCGTTGTTTTTGTGTGTCTGAGTCTGTGGAAATATAATATCTAACTTAGCTGACATAACGTTATTATCTTGGCTAGCTGCCGAGCGGTAGCCACTGCTGGCAGCAGACTAACACGAGCATAAAATTAGCATCTTCATCAGTAGAATACATTAACTACGTAATTAAATGTTCAGCTGTCGTACATCAAATTCTGAAACGAAGACGAGAAAAATTAAATGAATTTTTTAACCATAAAAAATAGACCCACCAGCTGCCCTGAAGAGCTTCCTCCACGGCATCCGCCATTGTTGTTGACGGGACACGTCAAATGCCGTCAACAGTGCGGATGTGTCGCGCAAAGCCCTGGTTCATACCAGATACCGAGATTTAATAAAATAAATAATTAATTCAAGAAAAATAAAATCTGTTGCTATATTTTAAAAAAACAACCTATTAATACATTTAAGAATATTGCAGTTCGAGGATTTTTCCAGATATTAACGTGATCAGATTCGTATCTAAGTGTGATGGAATAAAAGACTATAGTAGTCGTTTAACAAGTAAAGACTGGCATGTCCACAAGTCAAACAAGTCAGAAAGTTTTCGAGTCCTTATCAAGTCATATTAAACTCTATCAAATTTAATGCAAGAGCAACAATTAGTCAGTTTAGACATCCTAGATGTTTTTTATTGCAAATTAATATGGCTGGTTAATAAAAATTTAATATTTCTGTGCAATTTCATAAGATGAGATGAAATAAGAGACTCTTCACTCCAAGTCTGTCTGTCTCAGTTCAGTTTGCCTTGAAATGGTGCATCAAAAGTGATTCACGGATTGAAAAAAATGATGCAGGTAATTCAAAGGCGAGCAGTGTGCATTTAAGTGCACTGAATGGCAACTGCAGAACACAAGGTTAGACATGATACAAGAAACTTAGAAGGGGGAAGGCTTTCCAGGAATTATAATTTTATTAGGATTCATATCTTCTTTTACTTTGGACATGATACACGTTAGATGAAGACTGTCAAAATTATTTAATGAACCCTAGCAAATATTCTGCTGAGGGTCACATGCATTTCTCCAAATTATCTATTTGTTCTGATAGCTTTTGTTGAGGAATAGTGCTCACCAACTGCAACTGGAATGCCTGATTTGGGTGTGGTACTTTCAATCATTCAAATAAATTTCACTGTAACTACTGATATATGAACGGGTGTCACAGAAAAAACAGTTCTCTGCAAAATACACCAGATATACAAACATTCAGCAGGGATGGATAATCTTTTTTCCAGATGATTGCAAAGACATTACTTAAGAACCAAATCATGCACTGAAGTTAGAGATTTTTCTGGCTAAAAAAATAAAAATAAAAAATAAATGATGCCTGGGTTGTGAGAGATTACTTTGTAAAGGAGCCAAGCAGAAGGCAAATTAAACCACGGTCTTAAGATGCCTGTCTGAAGATGAAACTGAATAAAGTCTGAAAACATTATAATAAAACAAAGAACAAAAAAGATGGATTTACCAGTTGAAGTGAACGAGGAAACAGCACTGAATAACCAATCCCTTCTGACAACTGAGCCAAGTCAAAAATAACATTTTCCAAAAGTAAAAACACAAGTTGGATAAGTTTTTCTAATCAAGTGTTTTGCCCAGTCTCATTTACATAGATTTTCTAGTGTTCGGGTTTTGAAGTCAGCACGAGCATTGCATTTACATTTATTTATAAAGAGAACATGCTGCACATAGTATATCAAAAGAAAACAAAATGCAATCCTCAAATTAAAAAAAAAAATTTTTGTGACCCTAAACACACCTCTTTGTATCTCCTTATCCACACAATCGCTTCCAGCATTACAAACACAGACATCATTACATACTTGAGTATAATTTTAATCTTGCATTTAGAACTGGTAATGTATGTTACAGTGTGGAAGTAAAACACTTTAGATCAACATAAATTAAAATGAACAGAACAGTCAGAACTATATAAAGCTCTCACAGTATAGTCTGTAGATTTAAATTGTCACAAAGCATTAGTCAGTAACGGCTGAACAGACTGAACACCTCACTTCACTTTCCTTGTGCATATAATTGGAAATTACTAGTGGATAGAAGGGTATACGTGACCATTCATGGATGTTTTTCTCTCTAGATGACACAATCTCATTCTTTAGAAACTTAAAATAAAAGGGTTTTCGTTCTGGTTTAATTAGGTGCCAAAAAAAAGGGCTGTGTTGGTTAAGCTTTGGCCCCACCCTCACCCTTTGTCTAACCAGAGGTTTGGATCACAGATCATGAGTAGAAAGCCATTTTTCCAAAGTAGCAAACCCCTTGAATGCGACATAAACATAGTACACATATCAGTAAGGTGGCCAGAAAAATAGAAACACTTGTTCTTTGTAATACAATCCAATGCAACAGTCCTGTAATAAATANGTGGCCAGAAAAATAGAAACACTTGTTCTTTGTAATACAATCCAATGCAACAGTCCTGTAATAAATACTAACTTTATGAAACCAACTTTTCCATTGCTGATGACAGTCAGAGAGGTGTTGATTCAGCTCTAAGGTCTTTGTGTACCATGTTTCTAATATTTTGGCTCCTCCATGTAAGTAAATGAGATAGGTAAAATAAAAGAAACACCCTTAAATATAATGCAGTCCAGTACAACACCTCTACAAAGTACAGCCTCAAAAGTGTATCATGAAATTGAATCAGCAAACAAATAACTTCAACAGCAGTCTGAACAAAAATTTAACATTTAAAGTAAGATAGTATTTATTGCAGGACTGTTGTATTGCATGTTGTATTGCACTACATTACACTGGACAAGTGTTTCTATTTTTCTGCCCACTGAGTGTATATCCAGGGCTTTTCTTTTTTTCACTTATGATCCAGTAAATTTTTTCTACATTTGTTTTTTTTTTTTACAAAACAAAATAAATCAATCACTTGCAGTTTTAACATGGTTAAGTTCAGCAGTGAAGAGACTGCGATTGGCGATCAAATGACGGGGACGTTACAGCGTCGGAGGTTTCAGGCCATACTTCCTGGCTACTTCTGTCTGGGCATATGCTGCATCACATAATGAGTACAAATGAGCCATCTCCATCTCTGATTTAGCCAGGTTAATGGCCTTGTTGAACATCTCTATTGCCTTGTCCAGATTGCCCCTGAAAAGAAAAATGGTCTGGTTATTGCAAGCCTTTAAGCAAGACAGTTTGACTGGGTGCTGATGGTTGAATTGTTAATCTCACCTCTGAACTTCAATGGTTCCCATAGTTTCGTAGGCAAAGTCACATTTGTTGTCAATCTCAATCGCCTTACTGATGAGGTCTAGACCCAGGTCAAGGTCTTGCTTCCACTGAAGCTGCAACAAACTGGACATAAACTGGACAATTACTAACTGATGTCTAATTTACCATGTGAATCAGATATATTATTTAAACAATATGACTACTTAAAAAAAACAAAAACAAACAAAAAAAAAAAAAACTCCTACCCTTTATGCACGTATGTGGTAGCATTGTCTGGTTCCAGGTCAATGCATTTGTCGTACATCTCGTCTGCTTTTCCAAACTGCTGCTGATCGGTCAAAGCCTGAAAATTAACACAAAAAGTATTGTGTGTATGGTCATGATGAACAAGATGAATAAGGCGCAAACCTACCATTGAATGACCTACAAATGTTTCAAAGCGGACATACTGTACAATGGGAATTATATTATAAAAGTGTGTTTTATGTGTACCTGAGCATAAAGAGCATAGCCCTCAGCACACTTTGGGAACCTTCTGATGACGTCCTCAAAGCCGTCCATGGCTGTCTGGACTTGTGATGGGTTATTTCCAGTATATGCTTGTCTGTACTGAAGAGTGCAAGAGCAAAAGAAACTCATCAGCCCTTCTTAAGGTTATAACAGAAATTTCTATTATGTGAAAAAGGACCAAATTAAAGAAAACTTTCACTTTATACGAACTCATGTTGGGCCGACAGATGTTACGGCGATGTCTAATTTAACAAAGTTAAAGGACTGTACCACCCATTTTGCATGTTTGAGCCTAATATGTTCATTTTTTATACATGTTACATTACTGACAATCATTTCCCAAAGGATAAAACCGTATTTCAGCTTTCCTGATATTTTGCAAAATCTCTTAATCTTTCAAAATCAAATATTCAAGTGATACACNAATAGTTACGCAGCCTTATGAGGTCACAGTCATTAAAATTTTTCGATAAACACAGGTCTTCTCTTTGGGACTATATTCCCCGGTGGAGACATACATTCACTCTGTGCTTTTTATTGCGCTTAAACACTAAAATTATAAAACTTTGAAAAAAACCTGAATGTACATCTTGTTCACGATGATGGATTACCTATCCCAAGAACGTTTCAAGTATCAACAAGTTGATTTTAATAGTGTACCAGAATGAACTGAAACCAATGGCGGTCTGGAAATTTTTTTTTAACTCACCATTCCAGTAGTATGCTTTTGGAAATGATTGTTAGTAGCGTTACGTGTAATTGAATATATTACGCTCAAACATGCAAAATGGGTGGTATGGTCCTTTAAGAGGTGGTCTTTCACTTACAAGGGCGAAGCATTTCTGGGCCTGAGCGAGAGCCGAGTCAGGCCTGAGCAGAATGCACTCATCAAAGTCTCCCACCGCCTCGTCCACCTGGTCCAGCAGGATCTTCAGCTGTTGATTGAGCCAATCGATTAAACTACTTGAAACTCACCAAACACAGTGATGTCAATGAAACTAACTGAACCTGACTCCTACCTGTCCCCTGTGGTGATAGACATCAGGGTTGCGTGTGTCGATCTCGGCCGCCATGTTGAAATCTTGTGTGGAGAGCAGAGGCTGCTGCTGCTGCATGTACATGCTTCCACGCTTGATCAAAGCATTGGCTCGTAGCNAGAGAGGGAGAGAGGGAGAGAGAGAGAGAGAGAGAACTATGAGAAAAATACTCACTTAGCCTAAGTTTTAAAGGACCATACCAATGGTTTTGCATGTCTGGGTAGAATAAATACAACTCGTATACACCTTACATTACTGCCAACTATTTTCCTCAAACATAAAACCATATTTGAGTTTTTGTGTCAATCTGCCAAATCTCCTAATCCTTCAAAAAATAAAATATTCAGGTGATACATCCACCTTAACATGCAATATTTTGCCTGCTAACACCAATAACACAATTGTAGGAGGAACAGTCATTTTAAGTTAAAAGCAGTCTTCTCCTGGGACTACGTTCCCTGGGAAGACATACATTTTCTTCCGTGTAGCTCCATAGAGGATTGGTTAAATTAAGCAACATTGACAAAAAAAAAATTAATAAATGTTGTATTTGCTGTGCTGGACTACTTATCTCAAGAACATTTCAAGTCTGACCAAGTTCATTTTTTATTGTGTACTGGAATGAACTGAAACCTGAACTGGCAAACTGGAAGGTAGGGAAAAAACAATTCTAAAATTTACTGTCCCAGTAGTATGTTTTGGGAAAAGCTTGGCAGTAATGTAACATGTATGTGGGTTGTATTTGTATTTATTGGGCTGAAACATGCAAAAATCGGTGGTGTGCTCCAGGGCCACATGCCTGGTTTTAGAAATGCCGAGGTCCAAAAACTGAGCCTGCTAGGGGGGTTTGGGGGCATCTTCCCCCCCCNAACAATAGCTTTAAAACCATGTCAGTCAGTAGCATAAATGATCTGTCTCTGCTTTTCATAACCTGCCCCCTCTGTCTCATGTCCTCTTGTCTCTCTGTCCTCAGCATTACAATCATTCTTTCATTTCTCTCTGTCTTCAACTCTTTGTCCTCTCTCTCTCTCTCTCTCTCTCTCTGTATTCACTGTCCCTTTCTCTGTGACTTCTCACGTGTCTCTCCTGCAAAAGTGTATTAAAAATAATTTAGTAAAATCATATAGACCTTCTTTATGTCATCTTTGTGTTTGAGTTTGCATCATTTTGGATTTGATTATAGAAATGTGTCTCAAACAGTACATAAACACAAGCAAAATGTGTGTTATACAATAATACTATATTACACTATAATGATGCCAGGTGTTTGTGTTGTTGTTAAATTGAGCCTTTTGGTTCCACTGTAAAGAATGTAAAGAAAAGTAATTCAATTAGATCCCAGAGAACGAAATTTCCAGGGGTAGAAATACTACCCATTACAACTACCCATGGAAAATAGTTTAAATCATACCTTAGAATGAGATATTTCCTGACTAAGCATCTTATTCAGCACATTTTGGGGGTTAGGGTTAACCAATAAGCCCTGATCCTCAGTTATCAGCTGCTGAAATAAATATCATGTTTACCGGTATGTGGAGTATTTTCAGAAAATCATAGGAATACTATGACAATACCCAGAAAAACAGGTAATTTGCTAAACATATAAATTGATGGAACAACATCAGGAGGTCTGCTGAGGGAATTCCAAAACTCCGGAATGTTCCAGCACATAGACAGACCCGCTTTGACTCAGGTACAGGATAATTACTGAAAACACGTAACGGGTGAGATTCTTAACAAAAAAATCACCATAATTACACAGCTAAATAAGCGCCGTGATAATTATATCTCATTTATAAAGCTTTCCTTACCTTCATCAGTGTGATTCAGACGAGGAAGAGGAGTCCGGAAAACTTAAAGTTAGCTAATGTCACTTATGGTAATCAGCTGTTTACTGGTACAGGTACGTGGATTATTTTCGGAAAATCACAGGAATACTATGACAATTCTCAGAAAAACAGGTACTTTGCTAAACAAATAAACTGATGGAACAACATCAGGGGGTCGGTTTATATGCCAGTTTCTTTAAAAATCTAAATTTGCAGATCAAAATCCAGGGCAGGCTTTACGTAAAGAACCTCCGTGTGTGTTGAGCAAAGATATTGTAGTAACAAATAAGATAACTGTACCACACACACACACACACACAGCAATGACGGCGATCAGATGAGCAAGTCGGTCATTTTGCCATGATACAATAACTTTGCCGCACCAAAGTAAAATTATTTTTAGGTGATTATTTCACAACTTTTATTATACACCTAGGAAAAAATACTGAGGTCCGGACCTCAATGACCTCAATGGTGGTATGGCCATGGTGTGCTCCTTTAAGCTTTCTACATTTGAACTCCAGGCTAACACTGACACAGTCTGTACCTTCACGCTTGCATCCTCCATGTTGATTACCCGGTCCAGATCAGGTTGGGCGGCGGTAGCATTACCAATCAGCAGGTAGAACGTAGCGCGCAGCAAAAGGGCCTCTGCAGTGTATCGACCGCCGGAGTCGATCTCCTTGGTGCATTCGCTGATGATTTTGTCGTAGTTCTCCTCCTCCATGTATTGCTTGGCCTTCAGGTAGCCAGAGCTGAGCATGTAAAAAAAAACAAAAAAAAAAACAAAGACAAGATCAGGTAATGTGTTCATCTGAAGTGATGAGTCATAACTTTGCATGCAACCATTTTACTTCCAAAGACTGAATTAAATGCATCACAACTGATGAGTAGATCAACAAAATACTGCCTGTCATAACATTAAAACACACACAGTTGTGCACAATTTAGGATTCTACAAAATAAACAGGTAATTTTAGATTTTTAGCAGACAAGCAGACTGGATCCTGCTTCAGGATCCAGAGGAAGGTCAAATCCAAGAAGTAAAGCATTTAAAAAAATATATATATATCTCATGACATGAGGACAGCTGTATTGTATTATGTTTTATGTGTTTTAGCATGATGGCTAAACTGTAAGACCAGAGGACATTGTCTTCATCTTTTACTAAATTAACATAAAGGGAAACGTACTTGGTGTTTGTTTTAACTGGCACATCACATTTACACTAGTTACAAACAACAGCTCAGTACTACACCCAAAATATAAAACTTAAATATTTGGTGTACTTCTCAATCTGGAAACATTCGTGCTAATTCTATAACAATTGCTATTTTTAAAAATGTCATTATTTGTATTGCAAGTAGTAACTTAGCTTCCTTGAGTACCACAGCACTGCCTATTTTCCATATTTCCACCAAGATGTGGAACTGTGCAGAGCTGCTACTTCAGGACCAGAGAGAACTACTGAAGTAGTGGGACTAAAAAAGTAAAGTTGGTTATTAGAATTTCTGTATTATCTGTGCACAAGGAATTTAAGCCTGATAAGGTTGCAAAAGGAAAAGTCAGAGAGTCTATGAACATATTAGAAATCATGCTCTGGGAAGCATGACTATTCACGACAAAGTTCATGCAAATTTGGAAAGCAGTTTTTGACATATCTGACTCTGGGTCAAAGTGTTGGGCTAAATAATGGCAAAGGGGGGCCAGCACTGGGGGGGCAGGGCGGGTTATACTCCAATTATGTAAAATTTTTTCATATAAATTCAACACTACCCCAAAATCCAACAAAAGCTAAAAACAAGCAAAGAAAGCTCCTGGAACATTACAACCTTAAATGAACACAATGTTTATAACCAGAATGTTCTACCAACAAAATAATAATTAAAAAAAAAAAAAAAANTAAAAAAAAAAAAAAACAAGAAGGAATATTTTTAAAAATAGATCAGAATGAACTGTGTGGCATCATAAAATCATCAAACAAAAATCCCTGTGGAACATTTCCAGCATCTGGATCTGTGCTGCCAGCACCATAATCAGCTCAAAGCTATTTGAGAAAAAATATTAAAACTGTCCTTTCTGGTACTAGCTAAAAGTGCAAAATAAGCTCAGTAAAGTAAATATTCTCTGACCTCCCCGTGACCTCAGCGGCCTCGCCTTCATTGTCTTTGTCTTCATCTTTCTTCTCTCCTTTCTGCAGTGGCTGGGAGATGATATCATCGGTGAATGAGCTAAAGTAGGACTTGATGAACTGAGGAGAAGGCATCATTGGTTCACGGTTCTAGAGAAAAGAGGTTGGAAAAAAAAAAAGACGTTCAGTGTGACAATTTCAGGTAAATAAAATTGAAATGGTCTCTACATGTGTGCAAATACCTTGTACTTCTCTTTGGCCTTCTCTTTTCCCAGCTGCTTCAGCACCCGGTCTGCTAGAAGCATACTCTGTTGGTTCTGGAAGGCCTCGAGAATACACACTGCTGTGACATCTATGTGACACACAAGGGGGAGAAAAAACAATTACAATGATGTCCTTGGTCCTTCAGCAACAACAATAAGAGTAGAATAAATATATTTTTAAGATGAACTATTAAAGGAAGATTTTAAAGTCTCACCCTCCAGGCACTCCTTCCTGTTGTCTAGCTTTTCCAGCGCTTTGGCCCTCCTGAATAGAGCCTTGATGTAGCGTGGGTTCAGTTCCACAGCCTGGGAGCAGTCCTGTACCACTTCTGTCCATTTCATCTGAAATTAGAATTCTAGTTTGGTTATCTTACAAAAAAACCTTACTAAATTTACAGCTGTGTCATAAAGTCTATGTTGTCTGTTGTCAAAAAAATTGATTTTTCTGCTTTAGCGAAACTAATCCAAGAACAACTTAAAACTGATGTAAATCAAATTGTTTTGGATGCTCTAATTCAGCCATCAGTCATTTCATACTCTAATTCAGTCGGTCTGGATGCGGACCGAACCACAACTGTCTCTGGACTCTGAGAAAATTATACTTTTTGTATGTATTATTTGTATTATCTGCGAGACATCGCTGTGATACGAGTCAAAATTCTCTGCTTTCTCCGCTGCAAGTAGAAAACAAAACTGAATGTCTGACAGCTCCACTGTCTGTGTGAGAATGTCTACTTCTGCTTTGGTTTGGTCCAATCACATTTGGCACCCCATCATCTCCATGACAATGATGGGTTGAGAATTGACAGCACAGATAATTTTGTCAGCACTTGATGAACACCAGTTTTCAAACCATTTCTCCAATGGCAAAACAAATATCTAGCTAATATTTAGCTTGCTAAATATTTAGCAAGGGCCAGGTTAAGTACAAATTTCATTACTTGGGATAAAGTCATGCTAAGAAGCCGATCAGAGATTGAAATTGATGGTTGCAGGTGGAGCACGGTATCAGGAGAAACCCCAATTTGAAGTTATTGCATTGTTCAGAAAACCTCCAGTCAAACATAATGCTGGAAATATTCAGTAATATGGAAATTTGACCTGGTTTGATGGTGACATGCATGAGGAAAATAACTTTCTAATCTGCAGCGGACTGCCATCCGTTCTAGATTTAAGTAAATTCCTGCAGAATAGTAACACTTAAAGATGTATTCAAGATGCATTAGGCCTGTTTTAAGTGTAAAAAAATGCAATGAGTACAGAGTTGTACAGCTTTCTTTCTATGTTTATCAGGCCTCAATCCAATGTACATCTTTGGAAAAATTTTTTAAACCTATAAGGTGGGACATACTGTAGCATACAGGACACACTTAGGAATACTCAATAAGAGAGCTGGAATACTGTCAAAGTCTGTAAGAAGTATTGATGCCTGCCAGAGGGCATCTTAAGATTAAAGCAAAGGGCAGATACAATATTGAGAAATTCACCTTTACAACTTTTTATGACATTTCAGAAAACTGTACAAATATTTGAGAAATATCATTTGACTAAAAAAATATTAGTTTTTGCCTCAAGAAGAAAATACAGTTTTTAGAAGTAGACTCAAGTCTTTTGGGCTCCATTCCAAATTCATTTCATATCAAAAACAACTCCACATATTTCTTTTTTTGCTTTCTTTTTTTTTTTAAACAATGCTGAGCACCAGCCAGGTCCTTTCATTTTACTCACAATCTCTCTGCGCAGTTTCCATGAAGCTGGTACTAACCTGCTGTTCGTAGGCTGCTGCTCTGTTCTGGTAAAATGTTGACAAATCAGCCTTTTGCTCTGTGGGGCAAAGTGCAATGGCCTCTGTGTAGCACTGGATGGCGTTCTCATACTTGCCAGCCTTGAAGTACTTGTTTCCCTTGTTCTTTGCTGCTTGGGCCTGATCCAAAGGGCTCTAAGTGAGAAAAGACAAGTTTGTTGTTGTTGTTGATGATGATGATCTTCTCAGTGAGGAAGTACAGCTGATAAAGGACTGGAACAGCTATAGGCAGTCTGGCTCAATCCCAATCTGACCCCCCTCTCCCCCTATGCAGTCCTCCTCTGTGTGTGTTCCCCCGGGGGCTTTGCCATATTATAGAACTGCACCAAATCACTCACAGATGAATGGAAATGTACATAAAACCGTCCAACAGCAATTATGCACCGGTGCTAAATTCTCATAATTCACTACCCCTAACCGTTCCATTCCATTGTGCTGTATGTGAGAATGAAAATTTATGTTCCTGCTTGCTTCTTTGTCAAAATATTATTTTATTCAGGCACATTAAGTTTTATGACATTTCTTTATATTAAATTTCATGGTGTGTTAAAAAAAATCACAGCATATGAATTTAAGATAAAGATAATTTAAGATTTCCTAAAAAACAAAAAATAAAATAAAAAAATCACATCACTCATTAGCAGGACAGTCACATAAATTAAAAGAATATACAGTACCATATTTTTAAATATATATATATATCCTTATTTGGGGATGTTTTGCATTTTCAGGGAAACAGTGCATAATATGATACAACAGCTGGATGGCTACGTCATCTATCACTATTCCTGGAGAATATTTCCACCTTATCACAAGTTTAATTAGATCCTCCTCCTTGATACAGAGTTCCCTCCACAGCTCTAAGTGTGACTTTATAAGGAGTGACACTGTGGAGAAAGGATAGTGGGAAGGGATTGGTTTGGGAATAGGCCTCTTTCTCCAAACTTATTAAGTTTCCTTCAAGGATATGATTCATGGTGATGTGCGCTGGACATCAATAAACTTTCATTTTCAGTTTTCTAGAAATCCATTATCTACAGTAGCAACGTCTTACATCAGGAGGAATCAAAAACAGAAAAACAAATTAACACTCATGACAAATGTCTTACTGACAATATGCCTGTATGCAACTGCCACAAAATTAGAGACTGGCTAGAAAATGGAGTTCCACTGCAGCACCACTGTAACTTCAAACTGAAAGTTCAGCGTGTAATACCACACATGTAAGTCACATAACATACATTACCCACGCATGACAGTGACATGAAAAGGAACACATACGTATCCTGTTTACTGTTTAATCCGTCTACCAGAAAGAAAAGGATCCAACAGCAACCCACCTCACCCCGCCCCCTTTGGTCTGTCTTAGTTAGCTTTCCCTCCAAAATAATCAGTCTTATTTATAAACTAGGTAGCTCGTTACATACAGAAATTAGACATGATGTCATGAGCGTTTTCTCACCTAACAGCTGCACTGACGCATTTTGCTTCCACATGAACCCCCGTGCTTGGCTTAAGGTCTGGTACACCTATGTGGTAGACCTCCTGAATCACACTAGCTACCTTGCTAATGTTAGCTTACGCGGTAGCATGCTAACACAAGCTAATCCACTACCAATGCGCCTAGCTGTCATGAAGGCAACTCGCTGTCAGTAACGTTAGGTGTCCTTCAGTGTAATTTACCGGCAGACACATTTATGCTAAAAAAATAAATAAATAAAACTGTGCGCGCTAAACAGAGGAGCAGCAGAATAATGTGGCAAACACTGTGCTACGTTAAAATGCAGAGCCGGTAGGAGTCGCCAGGCTGCGGTAACGTTACCAAGTTCTCCTGCTCTCGGCTGGTTTGAGCCGTGCCGTCTTGGCCCTGCACGGGACTGGCGCTGCCTTCTGGGGTTTTCCTCTCCCCGCTTCCCTTTCCTNCTTGGCCCTGCACGGGACTGGCGCTGCCTTCTGGGGTTTTCCTCTCCCCGCTTCCCTTTCCTAGCCTCTCTTTCGTCCTGCTGCGATTCCACAGGTAAACCGCCCCGACTCCCAGCACTATGGGAGCCCCGACCAGCAAGGCCAGCTGCCAGCGGGGTAGTCCAGTCCCGGACTGCGGCTCCACTGGCTTTGAAACAGCCATGATCAACCACAAAGTTGTTAGCCTACTAGAACCTGCTGCGCCAGACACCGTGAGGACAGCAGCGACGCTACTTCTGTTTCCGGTGTACGCAGAGGTCACAGAAACAGCAAAGCATCATGGGATAATTACAGTGTCGTAGTTTTTTTAAGACATTCTATTGAATGTATAAATTCTATACCATTGTAATTAATCTGTAAATATTCTGTTGAATTTTATCTAATAGTTTTACACTGTGCATTTATTTATTTAGCTTATATCTTATATTTGTATTTTCTTAAACCAGTATTTTTTCAATACAATACTTTGTGTTTTTTGTGAGAATAATATTTATTTTATCTTATCTCATCTTATCTTAAAATATATACTTAAAAATATATATAAACATCCCCNCCCCCCCCCCCAAACAAAAGCATCACAGATCACAGTTCTAACAACTTCTGAAAACTAAGATAATAGTGTAACGTGTAACATATATAATAACAAGTATGACACAGAGATAGTATAAGAAAAAAAAAACAAAAGAAACTTCTGAGAAAAGAAAAAAAAACCTAAACCTGAAGAGAATCTCTATTTGTAATTGGCAATATAAGCTTATTTAAAGTCTGGGACATTTTCATGGCTTTTCTGTTTCTTTTTGACTTGCACAAGGATTTAGCGAAACCTTTTACCTCACAACAAAGTAAAGGAAAATGATGCTTTGAAGATCTCACCCTAGTTTGCTCAACAGACATAGGATTTTCATGGCATTGTCTAAAAGAGCACAGCCAGTATTACACGATAGAAACAACGACCATTTCTTGTTTTATAGCAAATCATTTATTAAAATAGGTAAGTGTAGTTATAGTACAACATCTGAGGTTTGTAGTCCAAACAGCTGACAGGGTTTAGACTTCATACACTTGTAGAAATCACATTAACATCCATGTAAATTGTCCCTACAAAATAGATTGATTTGAAATTTGTATCATGGTGAATGAGATGTCAACACGAGACAGAATGAAGGGACTCAGATGAAAAATGTAATATGGGCTCCTAATCGCATTGTCCATCCTGCACTGAAACATGCATGCATTTTGATTGTACGTAAAGCGTTCAGTGCAGTTGACTGAATTTAACCTCATTCTTACACTTTGCATCAAGTGTCACTCTTATATTTATGATGATTGATGTAAAGTGAACTTTACTCTTGACAATTTTGTAACACAATACTTGGAAATTCAAAGTATATTTAGTCACTACAATTTAAAGTCCCAATGCTTATTTTTATGACTTTGTAAACTCGAGCTAAATTCACATACAGACTTAAATAATTTTAATCATGTTTGCTGATGTAAGCAAACGCTTAAGAAAACATCAAAAACTTAGATTTTGTTCTCGTCTACTGTTGATAAAAGACTTGTCAATTTGAGAGTGATAGGTACTATTTCTGTGTTTTTGTTTTTGATAGTGGTATGGTAGTGATAGTGTTTGATAGAGTCTTTACTTTTGGATCACAGAGTGTACAATTTACAGAATCACAGAGTGTGCACTTTACATCTGAAGACATGGTGTTTCTCTACCTTAAAGAAAATACAAAAATTAAATTACTAGGAAAAAGTACTAGAACATGTTCAGAAAGACTCATCTTCGACTGCCTTAGAAATAACGTAAATGTACTGCATGTACCTTTAATTATTTGTACTTTTGTCTGTGCATTGATGATTGCAGCCAGCAGAAGGCAGTACTGTTTAGTCTGACCATAATTTCATGCTCCATCTACAATTATTCCTCTACTTGATTTGAAAATGTTTTTCTCTGCACTTGCTCGTTTGTTAAAAGACATAGTGGGAAATGTTTTATGCTGTATAAAAAAATAAATTAAAAAAAAGAGCCAAACACTGACAGCAACACAGACCTTCATTAAAACTGAAACCTTACTGGTTTCCCATACTTCAAATACTGTGAAATCAAGGGAGACTTGCAACATTGTCACACACAGATTGCTTATTTCATTCTGTTCCCCTGAAAAACATTGTAAAATGTGGTAATAGCCTTGCGTTGCTTGCCTGCGCGTAGAATTTCATTTCTCAGATACCCGTAGCTCAAACCATACATCTGAGCTCAAATAATCAATTGTACATTGACACAGCAGCTGGATTTGAAAAGCCATCAAATCGATGTGTAACGTGACGGGAAACAACACCATCGTGTTTATAGGTGGTAGCATATACTTTATGTGTAATTCCCATCAACAATGGAGCTCATATAGATGCTTTATAGTCATGCATGAAGCTCATATGGACTGTGTCTGATTCCTGACTCTGTGTTATTCTGAAGGTGTGTACTATCAGCACAGCCTGTCTCAGTCACCGACACTCAGGGTCGGATTGGCCATCGGGAGAAGTGGGATTTTTCCCGGTGGGCTCAGCCATCGGTGGGCCGGCTGGTGGCGATGGGCCGGTGGCCTTTGCACTGCACAATATAATATTAATTAAAATTAACTTAAACTAAGCAAACANGATGGGCCGGTGGCCTTTGCACTGCACAATATAATATTAATTAAAATTAACTTAAACTAAGCAAACATATTTTTTTCTTTCATAAGTTTCTTGGCGCGGAGAAACAGCGGACAATGGAAGTTAGTAGAATTCGCTTGCTCATTTTAATAATGTCAAAATTCTATACTTACAAGTGTAAATTCAGCAATAAAGAGCGTATGCATATCGCCTTAATATGGAGGAATTTCAAATCAATTATTTAAAAACAGAAAAAAGCCTGTCTCCAGGCAGCACGGTGGGCAGTGTTATGAGCCAAGAGTTGTTTAGTTGTTATAGCTAGTGAAGCTAAATCTGACATGGTCAGAAGACCGGACCTTATTGCTGCAGCACTAGAAACCCGGTATAACGTTTAAAAGTCACTCGTCTCTGCAGTGGAAATGCTGGACGACATTTGCCCGAGTCGGGAGGGACGCGAACTCGCGGCCTCCGGTGCCGCAGCGTTCCAGCAGGCCGCCCGCTGCTCTACCCGCTCGGCCATCGGCGCTAACCGTTCGGAAAACAGAGTTTTCATCCGACCTGATTCAGCAGAGAAACGTGGAGCGGAACTCCATCTATTATCGGTCTCTATGTGACAGAAAAACATGATTAAAACATGAGGAAGAGTAACTTTAGAAAACAGCAAGCTACAAGCGCCATGGAAGAAACTAAAAAGTGTGCATGTGTTTGATGTATTTAGGAAAGCCTTTCCATTTGTCTTCTTTCTTGGCTCTTCTTTTCTTCAGCTGCATTTCTTCTTTGGGTCTTCGGTGCAGCCAGGCTTTCCTTTAGTACACATGCACACCAACAGTACTAACGGCAACGGTTTCTATATAAAGGCCTATTTAGACGTAGTTTTCCCATCATGGTTTCACTTTCGGTTTTGTGTGCAGTACATTAAGCAGCCACTAGGTGTTTATGCAGAAAATGCTTCGATAGGTTTTAAGGACGTTTTATCGAGATTCACTTATTTTATTAGCTAAAACTCTAATGCCCACAATGCACTGCGAAAGTAGGCGTCGTCTAGCTGCTTAGAGTGGTCACGTGACTACAGGTAAACGCGCCTCCAACATTATTACGTAGCTAGAGCTCCATGTTATTTGTGCTGCTGGCATGAAATAAGTTTTAGTTTCCAGCTGAAATGAAAGCAGCAGAGGGCAGCAACGTTTTGTGGGGAAAGAAGGAAGGTGTTTCTATCAAACGCTGACTTCACAACTGACAGTTATAGTTTGTTTTTGTTTTTTTGCTTTGATCAATTTGGTAACTGAAAACTCGTGCTGGAACTTGCTTGATAGCGTTTGACATTAAAACTACGTGACTTGATATTTATTAACCTATGACCACTGTCATCTCTATGTTGTTGTGTTAAATGAAGGCAGGTACCTTCAAAATGTAAGGTCATTGCTGATGACCTATGTTAATATTGTGAAACACATAATTTTGATCATGTAATCTGATTAAATTTTGGTAGTTTTGTCAGAAAATAATTTGTGGAAGAGCTCCTCAGAAGCCTTAACTGGCTGTCATGTTTGGGCAAAATAACAGCAGATTACAGCAGAAATAAAGTATATAGTCATGATCCGAGATTACATTAAGCATTATAAATGTGTCATAACAGTGCTGTACAGATTAGTTTTACTAGATTAAACTCTGAGATGATTAGCTGCATTTTGATCCTCTCAGTTTGCAAAGATCTGAAGGACATTTTTATAACTTTATATTTCTGATTCATAATTTTATCTCCTTCAATATAATCATCCTGCTCATTTATCCANTTATAACTTTATATTTCTGATTCATAATTTTATCTCCTTCAATATAATCATCCTGCTCATTTATCCATCTAGTGCAATTCAGCGTTCTTTATCGTAACTACATTCTATTGAATGTATTTTAATTTAAATTTCATTCCATTGTAAATAATTAATACTTAAATATCCTGTTGAGTTTTATCTACTAGTTTTACACTGTGCATTTATTTTATTTAGTTTATGTCTCATATTTATATTTTCTTAAACCGGTATTTTTTCAACACTTTGTATTTATTAAGAGAATGAAGTTTATCTTATCTTAAAATATATATGAACACCCCCCCCCCAACNTTATAACTTTATATTTCTGATTCATAATTTTATCTCCTTCAATATAATCATCCTGCTCATTTATCCTTCTAGTGCAATTTAGTGTTCTTTATCTTAACTACATTAAACAGCATTTGTGTGCACTATTTATTTTTATATTATTCCAAAGTTGTATTTTTGAACTAAGGGGTTATAATACTTGATTGTTTTTGCAAAATATAGAAACACTATTGTTAGTGAAGAGGGATAAAAGGATTTGTGTCCATAAATAGTATGTACTGCCTGTTTTTGTCATGTCAGTCTCGCTGTGCTCTCATGAGCTGTAATGGACTCATGATACCAGAATACACTGTGACTCTACTATATCTATGCTTGTATTATTAATTTAAAAAAATATGTTATGATTACTTTTATATATTTATGTTGGCAAGAATGTTATATTTCCCCTGCATCTGTTTTTTTTTTTCTTATTTTTCTTGGTTGTTTGTTTTTTAGCAGGAGCAGTTAAGAGCTGATTTTTATGAAATTTGATGGAAGGGTGGATGAACCCATTGAATTTTGATATGGACCCAGATCTATGAATATTAAAAATAATTAAAGTAGTACACAATTACAATGGGAAGAAGATCAGGCATATTTATCACCTATTAATGCTTTCATTAATAGTGCAATTTGATCTGAATGTGGATAAATTTTTAAAATCAACTGTTTTTTTAGTGACAAATTAAGCAATTAAGTCCTATTATTATTTATTTATTTATTTATTTATTTATTTATTTATTTANTGACAAATTAAGCAATTAAGTCCTATTATTATTTATTTATTTATTTATTTATTTATTTATTTATTTATTTATTTCTCTTTAGACCAGTATATCTAACATCAGGCTTGCTTGGCAGAGGTCTGCACCCTTCTGATTCACTCTTTATCTGATTCAAATTGTATAATAATGCACATAAAATAATATGTTATAATATTTCTCTACATCAGATTTGTCATATTCTATCTTTGAGTCTGATGCTTGCTTACAAAACTAAACTGGCAATAGATCAGATGCAATGCATTTCTCATGTAACAGAATTGGATTTCACAGTTTTGATGAAAAGCTTTTCTAAACGTTAGGAGTAGTGCTTTCTTCTGACAACAACAAAGAAATCAACCATCCATTGACTCCCACTGTAATATGAAAAGATCTGCCCCTCCCTGTCCTGTATAACACAAGCCCCAGGCTCACACAGGGACAGACAGAGTTGCCTGCACTCCATAATTATTGACAGGTTTGATGTACTCAGTGAGTGGAAAGTATGGGGAAATTGGAGTTTCAGTCTACCCCCAGGCCCATGGCTGTAATGGAAAGATTAAAAGCAGAGGTCACATCTCCCACCCAGTACCAAAATACAAGCCATTCCTCACTGACTCCCGCCTCCCTGTTTATTCTCATCACCTCCATTTTTACTTTCTACCAGCGACGTTAAACAGATTATAGGGGATTCACTTATTTGAAGACTTGCGTAGGTTATTTTTAGATTATCCAGAAATACAGAAAGAATGCTTAAGATGCCAGAGGATCTAAATTAAGTAAGTTACCTTTCCAAAGTTGCCTTGTGGGACGGTGCTGACTAGTAGAGCAGACAAACCATCTGCCTGTCAGTTCAGAGCTTTACTAGGTCAGCTCAGCATCCTCTTTACCCTCATCAGGAGTTCACTTTCATCTCTCGTACCTGGACTTGGTGCTCTCCGTATAACTCCATCATGTCTCTGAGGCTCTTGCCTGCTATCGTTATGGACAACGATGAGGATGATGATGGTAACTTTACAAAATGGATGAGTAGTTACTGGGGTCATGGAGCAGAAGCTTCACAATCCAGAGACAGAAAACGCAGCTTCAGAAGACCTGCAAGATTACATGCTGATCGAAGAGCATCACTCTCATCTGTGGTAAGGTTCTTTAGTATTTATCAGCATTTTTAGACATGCATATGAACTGCCATAAAATATAAGGAAAGCATTTTTGAGTAATTACCGTTATAAGTCTGAACTCAGCATGAAAGGAATATTTTTAAAAGATGTACAGTTCTGCAGTTGGACAAGATTTAATACTACCTTTTATGACCAAACTACATAAAAGCTGAGGATATTCAAAGAATAAGGTTGAATAAAGAAGACCACATTATCTTGTTTATATTTCAGCAAAGAATAAATATAGACTAATACAGTACAGCCATATAAAACTCATATTTTCATATGAGCTCTGTGCAGGCTATGTAGGTCTGTTATAGAGCTTAATAATAAGCTGTCCACGACAATTTAACATCAATAATGTCTGCTGATGTATTAATACATGACAATACCAAAACAGACACACAGATATATATGTTTTATTTTTATATATATGTTTAAATTGATTAGCTGGTTTTACAAATGGGGAAAAAGACTTTATTTGATTTCCTGTACTGTTATTTAGCATATACCACATTCAAAATTTCATCATAAATACCTACAATGATGATGTCAGCTAATCTCATTAAGAATAACATCTTCCTTACATTACAACATTGTTGTTAGCCAATGTGCAATCATCACGCTATATGTTAATTTAGCAAAACTCAGTTTCTGTGTATTTATCTACAGCTGAATTGACTAAACCCTCCTGTAGGATAGCATATTTACAGTATATATATATATATATATATATATATATATATA
>VXCM01001290.1:40320-66560 GCA_014773175.1 Lucifuga dentata
TATAATTTTTTTTTTTTTTTGTAGTCCCTGCCTGTTGCATGCCTAATGTCTTCTACACAAAAAGAGGATTAATTCTCCTCAGAACCAGTGTGATATTTGTCATTGCATTCTTCCACAGGAGGTCAAGGGTCAGTGACAGAGCAGCACTTGTATTCAGCGTCTTACTCAAAGATACAGAAGCAGCTTGGATATTTAGCAAAATCTGGACTTTAAAACTGATTGAAGCTGCAATGATTGTTTTTATCAGTGAATTTACCTGATGGTGCATTGATGTTCAGATGGAAAAGACAGTTCAGTTCAGTTTAACTTTATTATCCAAAAAGGAAATTAATTTGACCATAGGTGCAAAATCCAGAAAGATGAACATAAAAACACACAAACACATCAAGATCAAAATCAAAAATAACAAACAAGTTTAAAATCAAATTTGCATGTCCACTTGGTCTACCAGCCCAAGAAAAAGCTTCCATTTCACCAAAGCTTACATTGATCAGCAATGTCAGCTGCATTAGCTGCATACAGATTGCTTAAAGGACGATACCATCCATTTTGCATGTTTGAGCCTAATGTATTTAATTTTCATAAACGTAACGTTACTGACAATCATTTCCCAAAGCATACTACTGGAATGGTGAGTTAAAAATTTTTTCCCCTACATTCCAGACCACCATTAGTTTCAGTCCATTCTGGTACGCTATTGAAATCAATTTGCTGATACTTCAAACATTCTTGGTATAGGTAATCCATTATCATGAGCAAGACATGTATTCAGGATTTTTCAAAGTTTTTTATTTTATCGTTTAAGCACAATAAAAAGCATGGAGTGAATACATGTCTCCACCGGGAAATATAGTCCTAAAAGAAGACCTGCATTTATAGAAAAATTTAAACAACCGTGACTTCATAAGGCTGTGTAACTATTAGCAGGAGAAACATCAATTTTTAAGGTGGGTGCATCACTTGAATATATGATTTTGAAAGATTAAGAGATTTTGCAAAATATCAGTAAAGCTGAAATATGGTTTAATTCTTTGGGAAATGATTGTCAGTAATGTAACTTGTATGAAAATTAAATATATTATCCTGAAATATGCAAAATGGGTGGTATGCCTTTAAGTACAGTAAGTGCAGCAGTTACAAGTAAACCTTTATCTCTGCCACGATGATGACAGCTGTTAAAAATATGAATAGCAGCAGGAACGAAAGATTTCTGAAACCTTGTTGTTCTAATCCTTCACTGGAAAGAGCACAGAGAGGATATAACCCCATATTACCGGAACAATCTTCATATTTATTTGCAATGGACTCCTTGTATAATTTTGGATAATCTATCATTAGAAAGTTTGTTTTCATTCATTTCATTATGGATGTAAAAATTAGTGTTGATGATTTGATTGGAGTTGCAGTTTCGTTTCATGTACTGTTGGAGGTCTTAACTTTATTCCATATGGAATCAAATAAAGCCCTCTAAATTAATTGTCATGTTATGCAAACAAAAGTGGCTGGCAAGAGAAATAACACTGATGGCTTCTGTCCAAACTCATCCAGCTCAATGGAAATGTTGAGCTGGAAATGTTGGTTCATTTGCATGCATGGCCATGTGCTTCTGGCATCATCCTGTGATGCAGAGGGGGGCAGCCAACAAGATCCAAATGTTAATCATGATTAGGTGATGGATATGTGAAGCAGCATGCAATCGTAAATCCTAACCCTAAACCTCTGTCACAAACAAATGCATCTTTGTTTGGGACATTTTGGAATAGCACTTCAAGTGTCCTAAACGAAGCACAAGCTGATTGACCTTTGTGCACAAAAGTCATTCAGAGTCTCTTCATCAAATTGAAGAAAATGGCAGCCTTTGCACAATATTTTTAATCCAATCAGCCACATTTTCTTCATGGTTCTCACTTCGTGTTTTATTTTTAGGATAGTCCTAAATAATTCCACTTTAGTTAGAGAAGCATCTGTCTTGGTGTAAAATCTGATTGGCAGAATTGTTATGTTAACATCGCAGGCATTGAAGTTTACCAGTGAGACCAGATGGATGAAGAAGAGTACAACAGTTCAAACCAGCTGAAAACATAACCAGATTACTGCTGATGTGTAAAGAGCTAGTGAACTATCTGATTCAAGAGCCAATACTCCTATAATTAGCTGGGTCTTTGATGTTATTCAAGAATATTAGCAGATTAACTCCATTCACAAAGCTCAGCATGGGCATCTGTCTGGGTTTACACTTCAAATTGATGGACTTTACATTTCCAATTATAAGAAAAATGTATCTTAACTGAATGAATAAGAAATATTCATTCAGTTAAACTACATTTTAATCATTAGAAATTTTCATCTTGGTCCTTATCATGTCCGTCTGTCATTCTCTGCATGGTTCAGTCACAATTAGATGCCATGAATCTGAACAGGCTCCACACAGCCACAGTGGCACCCACTCCAGTCCACATAAAAACAAGGGAGGACAAGGGGGACGTCAGGCCCCACGCGAGAGCACGAAGAGTCTCTTCAGATGACAGCGGCCGTCCCAAGACTCCCATCCTGGAAAACAGCATCATCACGATCCCAGAGCTCACAGAGTCACTAGAGAAGAGACTTTGTCTCCGTGAAAAGAAGACCATGTCTCTGGTGAGGAGTCATATTATAAAGTTAGTTAGAATTTTAAGCAGTTTTACAGGTTTCTTTACTAATTAAGTGTGCTTTGAGTTATGCAGTTAACTGAATTGTCAGTCAGGTTTTGGAGAATCCATCAAATTTTTTTCAAGTTTCCCTATAAAACTGATAGAGATTTTCTCTTAGAGATTTCACTGGTCTCTAGCATGTTCCAAAGAATTCACAGACTAAAGTTTATTTATTTATTTATTTATTTATTTATTTATTTAATACAGGTCAGTAAGAAGTAGGTTGTTTTGGTGGCTAAATGTTTATCCCATCCTCCAACAAAGCTTTCAGAAGGTTGAGGTTTTGTCTTTGTGTTTTGTACCCAGGTTCAAGTTTGACTCCAGTAGCTTTTACTTACACTGGAGTTTTACTAACACAATGTAACAAGAAAACGTTATTTTTACAGAACGACGATGACAAGTTGTGCCTGATCTGTCACGAGGACATGTGTAAGAATGGAGGAGCTGTTCAAGAGCTGCACTGCGCGCATCGTTTCCACAAAGAGGTAAAGCATCTTTTCAGAGCATCTGTTCATCCTTTCTTGTGCAAAGAGATCTTCTCCTCATCACCCAGCATGTCAGATATCAGACTCATGGTGCATGAATGCGGCCCATTCCTAAACATGCATGATGTGAACAGCTTGTAACATCAGTCCCTGTGCAACATCAGTCCCTGTGGAAGCATGGACAACCCCAACAGCTTTCTAATGGTCTGAGGACTTGACACTTACTGTATATAATGTCTCCCTTTGGTGGATATGGAAGGCGGCGTGGAGATTAGGTCAAAGTCGACCTCGCAGCAGCAGCAGTGAAGCTGCCGTTTGTCAGATGAAGAGAGTCTCAGATGAGAGGAGGAACTCGGCAGATGAAGCAGGATGCACGGAGAAAGAGCAACACACACCCCATTGTCAACTTTCCCTGCGGAGACATCGCTGACATGTGCTGTGAATGGATGTGATTGATTAAGGAGGAGCAGATTGAAGGTTTGCAGCCATGTTCCAAACACCAGGATCTCAGTCTGACCTTTAACTAAAAGCCAAAGTGACATTTAAGTGTTAAAACCTCAGAGCCTTGACTGTCTGACCACAGTAAAACTCTTATCTCAGCCTGTAATTGATACCTTCCATTTAATGTCACTGTCCAAAATTTAGGTGGACTCATATTTCATAATCATATTAAAACATTTTTTCAAAACTTTTTAAACACTTTTTTAAAAAGTTTTGGCTTGTGGGGATTGTTAAATATTCATAATAACTATAGTAAATCAGTGTACAAGCTTTTTGTTCATTAAACAAGATACTAGCACTTGATTTGGATCACCTACTTGGATTAGCATGCAATATTGAAATATTGACATTCTAGCAAGGAATACGTGCCTCTGACCTTAGCATTTACTTTAGCATTACCATTACCATTTTCATATTGACAACTGGAAAATATTTGCTTCATAGAATGTCAATATATCTGTTATTCATAGGCCATGTAATCCCACTATATATTTAGTTAATATGACTCATAATTAGTTTCTTTATGACTTCTCTTAAGCCAAAGGTTTGAGATATCACATAAGTGGAATATTGAAACGATATTGTCACATAGAAAAAGTCAAATTTTTAATCCAGACTTCATGTCAGACACTTTGCTTTGGTCATTTTCATTCCGATGAAGGCCTAACATTCAGAGATTATAATTTCAATGTTGTGATAATGGGAATATACTTAACATTTACATTAACATTTACTCATTACATTAAAAGTTTTCAGCCACAGGAAACTGCTCAAACTGTAAATGTCAACAGAATGGTCAGAATAAAATACATTAAATCATGTGACAGCGTGACAGTGTCCTCACAGCTCAGATTCTGTCACGCTTACTGTAGGTCAGCGTGCTGGAAATTACCTCCTGGCATTAGTAAAAATCAATCAATAATCCATAAAAAAAAAAAAGAAACAGTGTTACATGCAATAATTTCTTCTAAAATGTGTTTTCAGTGCATGGAGCAGTGGCTGTGGAAGAAGCAGACATGTCCCACATGTCGTGTACACATGTCCATGCTGAAGCCTCTCTTCTGGTCCTCGTCCCGCACCACAGTCCCATGATGGTCCCTCACCTCCACTTGCATCTGTGTGACCCAATGACCTTCCATCAATATCCCACAGCACACACACACACGAAGGAGGAGACTTTCCATTTAAAAGTGGGTTCTGAACCCCTGTAAAAGGTTAAACTAAAGCCTAGCTAGTCCTCTCTGACCCGAGTCATCCTTTATATGGAGCGTTTCAGTTGCTTCCATCTGGTCAAAGATACAGATTTCCTCAGTCTAAGAATAATCGATACACGCACTCATTCATCCCAGCGGCTACTGGGTTTATTAATGGATTATTGTAGGGCATTTGGCTTGATATTGTTGTTTTTTTTTCCTCCTGTCTGTGTTATTGTCTTGTTTATGATGCTGTTGCAAAACAAATTGCCTCTCGAGAACAATAAAAACTTTCTTCTTATGCAATTGTTTTCACAAGCTGAATCGTGCTCAAGAAGCTAAATCTGAGGTGTAAAATGGAATCAGATCAGCCTTTTAATTTTTACCCCAATTTATTGGCAATTCATAGTTCTCAGACAGCTCCCTGTAATTTTGAAAAAGAGATATCCTTAAAAAACAGATTTCATCAGCTTTATGTCATTTGATGTTTTTTTTCACCTCTATTTTGTTTCTTAAGAACCAGGTTAATGCCACTATTATTACCTCCAGTACTAACTTCAAAAATGCTGTGAAAGGATACGATAGCACGGAGAGAAATGATAATACTTCACAATTCTAATAATGTTTCACAATTACTATTAATCTGAATAAATAATGTTTACATTGAAGTTGCAGTTAATATTATAAAACTGACCTCTCCCATTGTAAGAGTGAACTCTTGTCTCCTTATATTTATCATTTCCCATCCGCTCTATGATCCTGCCTTAGCTCTGCTGTGTTTATGCATGTGAATTCTAGTCATCTGTCATCTTTATGTTCGGCGTTCCATCATCTCTGTTGTGTATCTTCCAGTGCCAAATGAGAGTTTACAGCTTGTGCTAAATGTCTAAAAAAATCTGACTGCCTGTATATAAACTATATACTATATATTAATTTGTTTTGTAAATATGTATTTACAAAAATATACACTTATCGGCGAATAATTGTATTTTCATATATAGCATGTACAATATATCACTTCACTATTATTTTAAGTCACTAAGGTAATATATATTCTTCTACAAATTAATCTGTTGGAGCACGTAAAGTCTGTTGGTGTGTGTATATAATTATAACTGGGAGGAAACCAACTCTCCTCTCATTAAAGGGGAAACACAGGCTAAAGCCTTGATGGGAAAAGCAGATTTGGTTTCATAGATTTCCATACATTTAACACTTTTCACACGACACTGCAAAATGCTGAGCATATGTTTTGCAATTTCACAATACCTTAAAAAGTCTTCCAAAAGATTTGATGAATACAAATGTCATTCTGCGCTCAACCCACCAGTAGCAGCACAAGCCTCAGCTGATCTGTCCACTGTTTCCCTCAGAATAACCTAATGAGACATTAAAGGACAATATCTGTGGTATTGCATGTTTGAGCCCAATATATAATGTAAAACACTCATGTTACATTACTGACAACCACTTGACAAAACATACTACTGGAAATATTTAGAAATGTTTTATATATACATATAAAATCTATCTATCTATCTATCTATCTATCTATCTATCTATCTATCTATCTATCTATCTATCTATCTATATATATATATATATATATATATATATATATGTTTTTCCTGCCTTCTGGACCACCACTGGTTTCAGTTCATTCCAGTACACTATAAAAAATCAGCTTGTAGAGACTTGAAACATGCTTGAGGTAAGTAATCCATCATAATCCATCACAGCAAACATGTCTATTAAGTTTTTTTTTTTTTTTTTTTTTTTTTTTGTCAAAGAAACTTTATTTAACCAGTCTAACATGGAGCTGCATGGAAGAAAATGTGTCTCCTCCAGGAAATATAGTCCCAGGAGAAGACGGCTTTTACAGAGAAATTAAAATTGACTGTCCCTTCTATAATCCTGCGTTAGAAGGCGAAACATTCAATTTTAAAAGATTAGGGGATTTAGAAAACTTACAGAAAAACTAAAATATGGTTTCATGTTTTGGAAATTGGTCATCAATAATGTAACATGCATGCAGGTTGTATATATTGGGTTTACTCATGCTAAATTGCTGGTATAGTCCTTTAATGTAACATGCTATTTGCCTGTGACCAGTCATGGACCTGCACTCATAAATAAAACATACAACACATTGAAGTCATACAAGTTTGCTAAATGTTGTTTGATTTGGTTGCAACAAATACACATTAATCTGTCTTTCACACTAATTATCTCATGTTATGATATTCAGTGCAAAGCTGCAGCTCACCATGGGCCATTAATAGCAGTGATGCAAACATATCCAAATCACGTAGTAATAAATATTCCACATGATCGATGTCCTGCTAATGCATTGAATTTGCAACCCATTAGCATGTTTACCATGTTCTCGTTGTGGGTATGCCAGGTTCCTCCCACAGCTCCAAGGCATGAAGGTGAGGTGAAGTGGGAACTTAAATGACCTATAGGATGTGAATGATGCATGCAAATAAATGCATACATCATTCCCCTCTCTATACGACCCTGCACAGGACCAATGGTTCTCAATTCTGCTCAGGTGGACCCACAGGAGTACTGCATATTTCCCATCTCTCCAAAACTCCCGGTATGGTCCTTTAATGTCATCTTTTAATCAGAAAAGCAAGACTTTATTTTCTGGTTTTATACTAGACAATACATAGATTATTATAAATTATCAATCTAGTGATTTTTTTTAAACTGCAGCATTAAATAAATAAATTATTTGAGTTTTTTTTTAATTGATGAAAATTCAAACCAAGTAAAGTTACAGTGCAGTACTTTTTCTCTTTTCTTTTCTTTTTCTTTTTTTTTTTTTTTTTNTTTTTTTTTTTTTTTTTACCAAAACCAGAGCAATAGTGACAATGAACAGTCACAGCATTAAAACATCAAATAAAGTAAATAAAGATATGAAAATAAAAATAAAATAATTAAATAAAATTAAAAAAAGAAAAAAACATCATTCCCTTCTCATCCTATCACACCTTTTAACCATAGATACATATAGAATAATAAAGATAGTAATAAGTGCATATATGGAAAAACAAAAAATACGAATTGATTGATGAGATAAAATCGTTATTATTTTATTTACTGATGATTGATCGCTGTTTATTTGCCTTATGAAGCCCAAAACAAACAGTTTTAGCAGCAACCCACGGACGTGCTCCTCCTCTGCGTACGTGCTGCAGGTCCTGTCTCGGCTTGGCTCGGCTCTGATGGAAAGTAGCGGTTTTGCTTGGAGCAGGGAGGGACGAGAAGCAGCAGGCGGGGTGAAAGTGCACACGTGGAAGCCTGGACACCTGAGAGTGACGTGGCGCTCAGCCAATCACAGTGCGGACTGATGACGACAGCTCACCCCAACCATCCAATGGGGTAGTTTCTGGGGGGGAAAGCCTAAAGAGTTTCAAGTTGGAGGAATAAAAAAAAAAAAAANAAAAAAAAAAAAAAGACTGTGAAAAAGTTTGGAGGATGTGCTGGGAATGAAGAGAAAAGTGATGTTTATTTGGTGTTGTACCGGAGGATGAGGAGAAATGTTATTGCTTTTCTACTGGAAAAAGATTTCGTGTTAAAAAGCAGAAGAACAAGAACAAGAAGAAGATGCTTTGATGTTTTTGGTCGAATATCTGCAGCAACTTTTCATTTCCACAAACAAACCTACTGAGGTAAGACCTAGTTTTTCTTTTCTCTTATAAAGAATTTCAGTACTACTGTATCCTGTACAGTATGTTTTATGTATAACATAAATAACTCCGACTAAGCGCTTTTATAGTTGAGAATATTAATATGTAGACAGAATATGCATGCAAAATACTTTTGTTTGTCTGACATCAAGGTTCAGTGTTTACCATAAAAATCATCATTATTCGGACCTTTACGTCTAATAATCTGTACCTGTTTGGTCACATTTAAACTCAAGCAGCCACTAATGTTTGTTTCTGTTTAGAACTAATCGCTTTTCCACCATATTTTTAAGGAGACTCTAAAGTAATTCCTTTTAAAAATAACTTCTCAAAATGGTTAATTCAGATGTTGAGTTGGCCTCTAAAGTCCTGTTCCTGTCTGGAAGATTTGACGCCTACGCTTTCTATTATTGCAGGTTCTCAAACTGTGACAGGAGTACCACGGGTGGTACTTTGAGTGCACATAAGATGGGAATTTATGAAGAGAATCAAAACGATTGAAATGTCTGAGAATTATTCACAAGTAAATTGAGTTTCATTTGTCATGAACTGGATCAATGTTCAGACAAACGTAGGGACTGAATGTATGTATATGCCTTATAAGGGCAGGGGTTCTTAAACTGCGGTCCAGGGACCTCCGGTGGTATGTTAATGATCCCCATGGTGTCAAAACCAAAATAAGAACTATCCTAACTCCATTTCACTGTATTTCAGTAATTACAGTTTAGCTCAAGGTGAATACTGCATGCTGAGTATATGATTTTAGGTTTCTATTATTATCATTATTGCATAGGCAGTTTCATAATTTCATCAAGAAAAATCTTCAAGGACAAAACATAACAAAATGTGCATTTATTTGCCAGGGTCCTTGACATGGAGAAATTTGGGAACGGTTACATTCAGTAATGTGACATGTGAATACACACATGTTGTCACTGATGGTCTACACTGGAGTGGTATATTAGGAAACATTGCCATGGCGACTCAAGTGTTTTCCTCAGCGTGGAGAGGTTGCACAGGCGTACGATGAAGAGCTCCGTTTAACGTCACAAGCAATCTGTTTGTATTGAGTGTCATCCTTCAAAAAGGTTCCTTTTGTTGCGGGGCAGAATATTGTCTGTCATCGCCATCACAAAAGAGAGATGCGCCTCATTCTCTGCTCACTATTGATGTCCCAGTTAGCGCACAGTGCTACATACTGCTAACAGAAATGAAAAACAGTCTGGGAAAGTAGAAACAGGTTATAAATGGTCTTTGTCCTCTGTAAGTCAACCTGAGCGTGAACTCATAAAACAACAATGACTTTGAAAAGGTAATCTGTTTTCAATCATATTTTGGGTTTTGTTTTGTGGAGAGAATAATCATTTTAGGTGTGCACGGCAGATGATTTCAGCCTGATCTGCACTACACAGACAGCAACACATCACTCAGCTGCAGTTTTAATTATGGAGGAAATGAGGACTAATCATGACCGAGGAGAGAAGGAAAGCACAGAAGGAAAGAAACAGGAGCAGGACAAAGCTCAAGCACTCTGAGAGTTTTCATTTGAACAGCTGTAGGTGAGTTTTCACGTTAGCTTCCCTTATGTGATGTTTATTTAGTGTCGTTCAACAAGAGAGCATTTGTGTATTTTAAGTAGAGAAATTGCTTTTCTGTACGCAGTTATTTGGCCTGAGTCACATGGTTTGAGGTAAAGTGGAGCCCTTTGGAGAAGTTAATGGGTCTCTTTCAGTGTCTAGACGAGGTCGACTGTAGGGCTTTACACACATTAATTACGTCTGATTATGCTGTTTAGCTTAATTACAGGCACTCCTATACTTTCCCTTCTCTGATCCCCTGACTTATATAAAACATGTCTTTATGGTAATATGTGCTGGAAAAATATATACCAAATGGAATGACATTTTGTTTTGTTTACTCGTTTTTTAAGAGAAATCAGCTTTTGCAGGTTAAGGTGTTTTAATAGATGTTGTAGGATGAATGTTAAAAAACTAAAATGTTTATGTTTAATGTTATTCTTTATTAATCCCACACTTTCATGGAGGAAAATTTGTCTTCTGCATTTGACCAATGCTAACTACTGGGAGCAGTGGGTACGGATCAGCCCCAGGTCTAGTGCCTTGGTCAAGGGCAATGGCAGGAGCATTAACCTAACACATGTTTTTTGATGGTTGGGGGAAAATGCAGCACCCAGATGAAATGACGAAAATGCAGGAAGAACATGGGAACTCCATACAGAAAGGAACAGGGCCTTCTGTGTCGCAATAGTACTAACCACTGCACCACCACACTGCTGACAGAGAAAGAGATGACTGTAATAATAATAATAATAATAATAATAATAATAATAATAATAATAATAATAATAATAATGATAGGACTTAACTGCTGTATTTGTCTTGAGTTTTTAAAAGTTGTCCAGATCTGGGCATCTGTTGATACTCTATCATAAGTTAAGTATTTCCTATTCCTTTCATTGAGATTGGTGTATTACTTTTGAATCAGAATCAGAAGTCATTTATTAGCTAAGTATTTGCATACAAAGAATGAAATTGACAAAAAAAAAAAAAAAAAAANAAAAAAAAAAAAAAAAAAATAGATATATTAAAAAATGCCCTTTCTCTGTCAATGTTAAGAAATTATTTAAAAAAAACATTCCTGGATCCTCCCCTGGGTCTGGATCTACAACAAGATTGGGCCTGCCCCTGGGCTGTGCCCTTCCTTCCAGCACATTTCATGCACAGCAGATCAGTTCATTTTGTTTTGAATAATCCTGCTAACAAAGAAATCATCAAACAAACAGGGTGAAAATAACCTTACTGTCTGAGGTCCTGGTCTTTTCTGATAAAAGTCTGCTTTTTTTTTAATATAGAAATGCTTCAGATCACTTCAAATATCCAAGATATCAGTAATCTTGATTGATCAACTCATTATCCATAATGACTGCTGCTCGTCGTGTTTTCTCCCACGATTCAGGAGTCGTGAGGAGTCATGGGGAGCTTTAAGGGCCATGCACTTCCTGGGAGTTTCTTCCTGTTAGCTGGGCTCTGGTGGACAGCTAAGTACTCGCTGTGGTATGCAACCCGCAGGAACAAAAGCATAGGCTCCACTCGGCTGGCCAGCAGATCCTCACAGCGCCGCCTGGAGATCGTGGAAAGCTCTCTGATGCTCTTCTTCTCTGTTTTTGGTAAAGCAGATCTCTATTCTAAGTTTTCTAAACAGTCAAGAACTAGTTTTATCTTTTAGGTTATTATTTTATGTAAGACAGGAATATTGCTATGTTATCTAGTAAGTTAATGCTCTCCCATTATAAAACATCACATACAAGTTAAACATTAAAGGACCATACCAGCGATTTTTCATGTTTAAGCCCAATACATACACACATACATGTTGTTTTACTGACAACATTATCCAAAACATAAAATTATTTTTTCAAATCCCCTAATCTTTCAAAATCAAATATTCAGGTGATACACCCACCTTAAAATTCAATGTTTCACCTGGTAACACTTATGCACGACTGTAGAAGGCATGGCCATTTTAATTTCCAGGTAAAAGCCGTCTTCTCCTGGGACTATATTCCCTGGCGGAGACATACATTGTCTTCCTGCAGCTCCGTGTTGGACCTTTAAATAAAGTTACTTTGACAAAAAACTTAATAGACAAGTTGTTCACTGTGAAGGATTGTCTATCTCAAGCACGTTTGAAGTCTCTACAAGTTGATTTTAATAGCGTATTGGATGAACTGAAGCCAATAGCTGTCTGGAAGGTAGGAAAAACAATTCTAAACTTTACTGCTCCAGCAGTATATCTTTGAAAATGCTTGTCATTAATGTAACATGTGTGCGGGTTGTATATATATTGTGCTCAAACATGCAGGATCAGCAGTATTGTCCTCTGCATAAATCAGCACACTTGATGACAACATAAATCACATCCTGCTTAATGACCATACTGTGTGTTTGAAATATGAAAGTAAATTTGCACTGTTTATTAAATTAATCTTTTTGTTTCCTCTACGGTGCTCCTCAGGGATGCTGGCGGAGCAGTTTTTAGCAGATGGACCGAGGCTCCACTTGTACGACTCCACAGAGCAGCACTGGAAAGATCTAATGAACTGGCAGCACAGCACCATGTACCTGTTCTTTGGCCTGGCTGGAGCCGTGTCTCTGATCATCCACACCACCGAAGCTGCTCCACTGGCACTGGAGAGGTTAATGCTGGCTGTTGCTTTCTTTAATCAAGGTAAGAAAAAGGGTATTATTAATTCATTTTTTTAATGTCGTTATTTATTTTATTTTCCAGCATTTGCTCATATTATTTTTCATTTAGACCTACAGTATGCTACATTTTTTTTGTTTTGTTTTTAAAGGACCATACCGGTGATTTTGCATGTTTAAACCCAATAAGTACTACCCACATGCACCTTACATTATTGATAAACAATTTCCTAACATAGAACCTTTTTTTTTTGTGTTGTTTTTTAAAATCCCCTAATCTTTTAAAATCAAATTTTCAGGTGATACGCCCACCTTAAAATTCAGTGTTTCACCTGCTAGCTCTTATGCATCATTATGAAGGCACGTTTTTTGGGGGGGGTTTTTTTTTTTTTTTGTTTTGTTTTTTTTCTAAAAGCAGTTGTTTTTCCTGGGACTATATTTCCTGGCGGAGACATACATTGTTTTCCATGCAGCTCCGTGTTGGACCGATTAAATAAAGTTACTTTGACAAAAAAAAACTTAATAGACGTCATGCTTGCTGTGATGGGTTGTGTATCTAAAGTGTGTTTGAAGTTTCAACAAGTTGATTTTAATAGCGTACTGGAATGAATGAAAAATAGCAGTCTGGAAGGTAGAAAAAAAAGTCAAATTTACAGCTCCAGCTTTACATTTCGGGAAATGGTCATCAGTGATATAACATGTATACTTGTTGTATATATCGGGCTCTAACATGAAAATTTGCTGGCATTGTCCTTTAAAGTACATGAACATAGAAATGTTTGTAAATACAGAAAGACAAATTAAAGGAAAAGCATAACTGTAAAATTACTTTAGAATCTAGAGGGTTAACAAAGCGATAAACAAGTGAAAACAGCTTCCTCCATCTTCCGTGGCAGACAAAATAATCATTTTTTTTCCCTGACTACTGTCTCTTGTTATTGCAGGATTCCTTTTCTTCTACCATCTCCATGGCAGGAGCATGCTGGACGTCCATGTGCATCAGCTTCTGCTCTTCGCCGTGTTTGGAGAGGCTTTCGTTGCCTTCCTGGAGGTTTTCCACAGAGGGAACATTGTTCTGGAGCTGCTGCGCTGCACACTCACTTTTCTACAGGGAAGCTGGTTCTGGCAGGTAAACCTGAAGTCCAGTGTGTTGCTGTGTTATTAATTATTATAACACCTCCACCAGAGCCTTAAACTCCATAGTTATGGGACCTGGCCAGAACAGAGAACTTTACAGGATCTGCATGGTTACAAGCACCTGTGCAGTGTATTTAAATTAGGAATTGATGACTTATATGATATGAAGACTATTCGTGAGATGTCATTTTGGCAAGCATTTTTATTCATTTTTTCATGGCACTGTTTAGCTGTGTGCTCAATCTCAGCTCAGCTAAACGAAACAAAATCTCCTGGTAGACGTTTTATTCAGCGCCATGACTCAAAATCTGGTGATGCTTGGACTTCATTGCTCCAGATTGCCTTCTCCATCATGTTTGAACTGGTCTTCTACGTTGTTTGCTTTGTAGCAACAACCACAACAATGTAGATGTGTTCCAAAGCTCTTATTTGTTTCCACGTTTGAGTATTTTCCTTGCATCTTAGGCCCTGTCCACACTAATATGGATATTTTATAAAATGCATATTTTCCTCTGCGTTTTGGTCTCTCATCCACACACAAACGGCGTTTTAGGCCACTGAAACAGAGATTTTTTAAAAACAGCTTCTAAAGTGCAGATTTCGAAAAACTCGTGTAAAACGGAGCGGAAGACGATGATGTCAGAACTAAACGCGTGCATGTTGCTTTGTGCAATGAGCATGCGCAGGCACAATAATAACAACAATAATGGCAGCAACCGTGTACCGGTTTCTTTTCGTTTGGTTAGCAATAGCAGTCGCAAGTTTACAAGTTAACTTGGCATTGCTGCACCACTTTACCAGCAGACTGCAACTGCTGCGCCCAATATTACTGGGTCCATGGCGTCCGCTGGTTAAAGTCCGCCAGAAACGACAGTCAGACTGTATCGCCATCTGCTGGTCCGGCATGTGTTTGTAGCCGTTTGAGTGTTCTCATGTGGACAGAGATATTTTATAAAACGATGCTTGTGTGGACATAATTTTTTTTTTTTAAATGGTGGGGGAAAATATCCATTTAATAAAAATATCTGTATTAGTGTGGACTAGGCCTTAGCCCCGCCCACGTAAGACATGAGGAAAAGATGAGTGGAAAGGAAGGGAGGAGAGAGGAGCTGAGGAACAACGACTTAAGAGAAATGAAACGTCCTCGCTCCTCAAGCATCATCTGAAGTGACGTGTCAGGGGAATTATTATTCCATTTAAAATTTCAGAGAATTTCTAAAGTCACAGAAACTCAAAGGAGAGGTGTGATGGGTCAAAAACTCTTTTTAAAAAAAATTATGATAGCTGTCAGAGAAACAACAATCAGCACAAAGACACAGAGTCCAAGTACAGTCAGGTTGGTTCTGAGGTGCAAACAAAGTATCTTCAGTTTCCTGGAGACATCACAGCTACATCTGAGGTTAGAAGACAGAGAGCTGATACCTTGTAGTTACTGTTGCAAATCATATCCAGCAGATAAAATTTATAACATGGAGAAGAAACATTTCTATCTTTCAGCCTGGAAAATACCCTTTGTACAAGTCACGTACCACATGGGCTTGGCGCTTTTGACCCTCTCAAATGCTTAATCACAGACTGAGTAACATACCAGAAACTTTATTAGAGACAACATTATAAATTCCGCNCCTCCTCGTCCTCCTCCTCCTCCTCCTCCTCTTTGGGCCAAATCATGATCCAATAGCACAAATGGTTATGATGGTCTTACCAACCAGACTATAATGAGAGACTTGTAGGTGATCAGATAAGCTCAATCCCCAACTAAGACATTAAATCTCTTCCCAGAAGATTCACAGGGCAGCACGTTGAATGATGAAAATGATGCTGAACAGCAACACAGCCATGTTTCACATTTAGAGGAAGAGTCAATTTTTCAGCTTTAGTTGATCCTGATGCTTCCCTCATTTGTTTTCACTGTTTTATTTGAGAGTGGAGCCTGAGGAAGAACATCGGCCTTTATCACGGACATTTCTGCTCCGGAATCAACAAGGAAAAGGAGCTTTCACTCCATGAATGAGAAAAGAGGACGAGCTTGTGAACCATTTGAAATCTGCATGTATTGTTCAAATGCTGCATTCACTGAACTACTTCCTGTCTCCACATCATTTATGACTGCTGACTCTGCCGTGGTGTAGACGCTGTGACATGTGGGGATGGTGCAGGAAAGGTGTGAGTGGTGAGTGATGTGTGTGTGTGTCTATGTGTGTGTATCAGGATTGTAAGGACATTGTCAGGAAATGTGACCTAGCTGGTTACAAATGTAGCATTTCACCTCTTTTTGACCTTTACCTCTTCCTCCTTCTCCTCTCACATTACACCCCCCCCCCCCNCCCCCCCCCCCCAGGTAGAACTTGGCTTTTTGCTTGGTCTCCTTCTCTACTGTATTCTGCATGTTTAGCATTTGGGAGGAGCTCAGTCATCGTCTCGCTCTCCCATCCTATTGTTCTGAAATAAATAAAATCATGCTCAGTTTGTAATAGGATACAAAGAATTCAGCTCTTTGCGTAGGAGATCATGTGATCGAGCATGAAATGACGTCATGACGATACAGCAAAGGTGCAAACAAAGAATCTTCAGTTTCCCATACCGTCATATTCTGCACCCAAAGTTACAAGATAGAGAGTCGATACCTTGTAGTTACTTTTGCTAATCATGTCCACCAGATAAAATGTGTAACAAAGCAGAAGAAACACTTCCTTCTCTCAGAAAGTATCTGTTGGGAAATATCTTTTGTACAAGTCACGTACTACATAAACGTGGAGCTTTTGACCCTTTCAAATGCTTGATTGCAAACTAACATACCAGAAACTCTATGAAACACAGTAATTCTAAATTTCTCCTTGCACAGCTGGATCAGCCGTTGGTGCACTTGGAACTGCTTAGATCCTTGATGATAATAAAATACTAGTGAAATATTATCATATGTTTATTACTTTAAACCCTTAATGCGAACAGTTCAAAAGTGCATAACAATCTGACTTTATAATCTACAGAACACTAACCATCAGTTCATTTCACTGCTCAGAGAGTTCAACTATAATGTTTATCATCATTAGTGAGCTTTTCCTATCGAGATGTTTTATTAAACGTGTTACTGGATTTTGTTGGACCAGATCAATACAGCAGAGGAGCTGTTTTTTTTTTTTTTTTTTTTNTTTTTTTTTTTTTTTTTTTGTTTTATGTTTCCTTTATCAGTTAGACCTGAACCAAACACAACTCAAGTCATTTTAACCAGGTGATGAATCAGACAAAGTCTAAATATCAAAGTCATTTTTACACTTGAGTTGTTGCTGTTATTTGCCTGTTCACATGAATTTAGTTACTCGGTTATGTTATGTCACTAATCAGGAGGCGTGACTGTCAGATAACAGGCTTTTGTGTAGGATCGTCTCGTGTTTCCTTGCTTGTGTCTCCTCAATCCTCGATCCTCAGAGCAGAAATTAGAGTTTTGGGACATTGTTAAAGATGCTGGACCAGATTGTCTCCAGATCAGATGAGAATCGAGCGAGGAACGATCAAAGTGTTTGCTATAATAAATATGGTGATTGGTGTTTAAAATCGCTCTTTAGTGCTTGACCAATCGGAGCCATTTGGTGCTGTAAGCCAGGGATGGCAATTTCGAGGCTTCGAAAGTCTCCACATATGTAGCTATATTGTTTCTAAATGTTTCAAAATGTCTTGAGATCTCTCGCTCAACGCTGGCACCTACTGGCAGGTGTTGTAATTGCAGCAGTGTTGAACGCCTCTTCTTCCAAAACGTGAACAGTTTTCGTGCAGATGCAATCAAACCGTCAATTATTAAAGGAATAGACCGTCCATTTTGCATGTTTGAGCCTAATATATTCAATTTTCATACACGTAAAGTTACTGACAATCATTTCCCAAAACATACTGCTGGAACAATAAGTTAAAAATTTTTTTTCCTATCTTCCAGACCGCCACTGGTTTCAGTGCATTCTGGTACTCTATTAAAATCAACTTGTTGATACTTGAAACATTCTTGGGATAGGTAATCCATCATCGTGAACAAGACGTATTTTCAGATTTTTTCGAAGTTTCGTATTTTTAGCCTTTAAGCGCAATAAAAAGCGTGGAGTGAATGTATGTCTCCATCAGGGAATATAGTCCCAAAAGAAGACCTGCATTTATCGAAAAATTTAAATGACCATGACTTCATAAGGCTGCATAACTATTAGCAGGAGAAACATGGATTTTTAAGGTGGGTGTATCACTTGAATATTTGATTTTGAAAGATTAAGAGATTTTGCAAAATATCAGGAAAGCTGAAATACGGTTTTATCCTTTGGGAAATGATTGTCAGTGACCTTACATGTATGAAAATTGAATATATTAGGCTCAAAAATGCAAAATGGATGGTATGGTCCTTTAAGCTCTAAACTAGACAGACATCTTATCTGTTTGGACAAGAATTACACCAGAATTGGAAAGTATGGTTTAGGAACCAGATATCCTCTTTCTCTGAGGTTAGTTTGTTAATACTTATTGAAAAAGTTCCCTAGAAAAAGGATTTACAGCACGTGTGTGTATCTCTGCTGGCACTGACTCCTTCTGTTTGCACACAGATTGGTTTTGTGCTGTACCCACCGAGTGGCGCCGAGTGGGACCCGAAGGATCATAACAACATGATGTTTGTCTCCATGTGTTACTCCTGGCACCTCGCTTTCGCCATGCTCGTTGTGAGCGTGCTGTATGGTGCCGTCAGCAGGTGAGAAGATACACAACACTAAACGTATCAACTGATGCTCGTTTTTTTTTTGTCTCTGTAGTCACACAGACTTGTCCATGTTGTGAATAATGAGCGTGTCTTCCTTTGCAGTGTGGTTTGCTCCAGGCTGAGGAGGACTCCTCCAATGGAAATGGGACTCCTGAAGCCCAGAGAAAGGGAGGCCGAATCTGAGGATGAAATTTTATAAAGGCTTATCGTTTTAATTAGTCCTACGTTTTGACAAATCATTCACAAATGAATCAGGGATATCACATGAGCAAAAGAGGGAGCAGCACATATTTTCTGCAAGCTTTCTTTTAGAAATATATCTCTACCTCTGCTTTATTTAAAGGACCATACTGGCCATTTGCATATTTAAGCATAATATATTCAATTTTCATACGTTACGTTACTGACAACCATTTCCCAAAGGATAAAACCATATTTCAGCTTTCCTGATATTCTGCAAAATCTCTTAATCTTTCAAAATCAAATATTCAGGCGATATACTCACCTTAAAAATCAATGTTTCCCTTGCTAATAGTTATACAGCCTTATTAAGTCATGGTTGTTTAAATTTTCCATAAACGCAGGTCTTCCTTTGGGACTATATTCCCCAGTGGAGACATACATTCACTCCACGCATTTTATTGCACTTAAACGCTAAAATTACGTTACTTCTAAAAAAAAAAAAACAAAACCTGAATACACGTCTTGTTGGTGATGATGGATTACCTATCCCAAGAATGTTTCAAGTATCAATAAGTTGATTTTAATAGCGTACCAGAATGAACTGAAACCAATTGCGCTCTGGAAGGTAGGAAAAACATTTTTAATTCACCGTTCCAGTAGTATGCATTGGGAAATGATTGTCAGTAACGTTATGTGTATGAAAATTGAATATATTAGGCTCAAACATGCAAAATGGACAGTATGGTCCTTTAACCTGCCATTAGCCAAACTTTCTTTGTTCTTTAGTATTTATTATGCTATGGCCGAACACTTTGCATATATTCTTAGTCAGTTTTCGCATCCAGAGATATGAACATCAAATCATGGCAATTTTTGTTTGTAGATCGCATGCTTTTCATTTGACCTGCCAAACGTGTCGTCAGATATTTTTCTGTGATGTAATGCCATCTTGTGACATATGGAAGCACAAGAAGGTCATAAAGAAAATTAAAACAAAATAGGATACACTTGTTTTTCCACTATATTTCTTAAATGTGTATTCTGTTTCTCTCTATTTTTGTATTCTCTTTATGAGCTTCTCATGCTTCCATAATGGTGAAATCGTAAAGAAGTTAAGGTCAGAATATCATATTTGGAAATACTTGAAATGATTCTTGAAATGTTTGACGCGGTCATTCTGTTCTCTAATGTCTGCAAGTTGAGACACACACACACACACACACATGTCCGTCACACAAGCAATTCCAAAAGCAATCATTTTCCAAAAAAAAGTTTCAGTGTTTTGATGTTGCTATTACGGCTATTACTTAATCAAACTGAGTATTATTGCTGTTTTTGTTGTCATATATGAAGAATTAATTCAACAACAAAACAAATTCTGACTACAGTCTTCCTTTTCTGTAAGTTGTCAGTATAGGGACTTGTATTTAAATTGTAATACAGCACATTTATTGTGACCTTATCATTTTTTTTTTCTTAAAGTAAAACCATCATACTTTATTGTAGTATTTGTATAGTACTACAATTTGAAATGTTAGAATAGGACCATTATCCATGGAGCTTATGCTTATGTGTGATACTATGCAGATACATGGACATAATTAGTATATCCATCACATCTGATAGTATTAATTCCAATAAGTCATTGCTTTATTTTTCTTTGCTTTTGTATGAGATTTCCACTTTTCAAATTTTCACTTTCCATCACATAATTCATTGTTTGAAACGCCAACATTCTGCTTCTACAGACAGGGAAGTGAAGTGTGTCATACATAGTAAACTGTATCTGGTGTTAAATGCAACCAGGTTTTGCTACAATTATTGAAAAACCCAAATGTGACATCATATATGATAAAAGATTATATAAAAGATTGAAATGATTACGGAATCTAAATCTGCAGAATGAGAAACCCCGTGATCTACTCTGAAAAACACCATTTTCAGAGATAATCTGGTCGGGTTGCTTTTGTCCTGACCCAGAGGCCTGAGATTCAGAGTGAAACAGACAACCTGGAATTCCATGTTCTGCATGCATTTTCTGAAAGCAAATGACCTGAATTTCCTCAAAACTGAAAACAGTTTTGTCATTTCCAGCTGGGTGTGTTTGGAGTTTCATGAGTGTCATTCAACTTCAGAAATGTCTTGCAAATATTTTGAAAATGTACTCAGAAATATGACACGGAGGGTAGACTATTTCACTTGTAGCTGCTACATGTCACCAAAGATCGTCAATGTTGAATACAAGTCACTGTAGCTGAAAAATGTCCTGCATATGATGTGTGTGCGTCAACTACAAAACACACACGCACGCACGGGCACACGCACACACACACACACACACACACACACACACACACACACACACACAGATACTGAGTTCGAACAACCTCGAAAGTCGGATTTTTCCCAGTCGAAAGTTCCGACTTCCGACCTCATAAACAAAAAATCATGGCTGAACACAAATAAATGCTGTAAGTTTAAATAAAGTTAATAATAAATGCTGACTAAAGTAAAGTTAGACTACAGGACTGTTTGGTTGTGTTGTTTTAGGGTATTAAACATTTGTGTAGAGAAGTAATATTCTGAAACTAAATACACTTATGTATCAATGGCAAACAGTTATTATAACTATAGATAGCTTGAGGATCTATTTCGACCTTTTTATTTCAATGTCGCGCAAGAAAAAATAATTTATTCGCCTGTTAGCTGATCATCTCCATTCATAAAGTTCACTTCCACGGCCCCACTTTGTTGAGTGACGTCATACTCGTGAAGTCGGGGTCGCTAAGTTTGGTCCGAGTTTCCCAGTCAGAGCTCCAACTTCAAGTGCTGTTCCAACGCATTTTTCCAAGCAGGGGGTCGGAAAAAGTTCCGAGGTAGCTCGAACGCAGCATCACTCCCTTAGTCTTGCCCTGCAATCCTGAAACAATCAGATTGGTATTAAAGTTAAGATACTTTGGTTTATGTGGAATTCTGCCAAACAGATCAGAGGGCTGTCGGCAACAACAGGTCCAAAACATGTAAACTTGAAGTTTAATTCTCTCAAAATGAAAGTTAAAAAAAAGAAAAGAAAATACACTTATAATAAACAAAGCATTTAAAATTTGTCAAATATGAAAATAATGCGCTCCCCATTGAACCTGTAAAACGAGGTTGATGTGGGAGTGAGTCACGTGTTCGTTTTGGTACTATGATAAACAGGTTTAAATTGTTTATATCATTTTTTTTTTTTTTTCGTTTTTAATGATCCAGCTTTTAATCCCGTTTCGTGAAGTATATTCCATGGTCTCGAAAATAAGATCGGAGTGAGACCTCTCCACTCAGGTGCGACTTGATTTAAACTCGTCCACCTGGCCAGGTAAGAAACATGACAGCATCATGTGACGCTGCTTTCCGTCCACGCAGATTGAAGGAAATGATCTATCGCTCCAGAAAAGGAGCAGATTAACAAACACAGCCTGTTCATTTTAAGGATCTTCAGCGATGGATAAATTAAAGTCGGTTGTAAGCGGGGAAGAAGCGCGCAAGGACGACCGGACTATTTTACAGGTAACAACCTGCTCTGAGCAAGTTAATTGATCGATGATGTTCAATTAAAGTTGTGAATGTTTACAGGTTGCCAATGAAGCTTCATCTTTAAGCTGGGCAACGCGTGTGAAGGGGTTCGTCGCCTGTTTTGTGGTGGGCGGTGTGTGCACAATTTTGGTAGGATTCTTTCTTTCTTTCTTTCTTTCTTTCTTTCTTTCTTTCTTTCTTTCTTTCTTTCTTTCTTTCTTCCTTCTTGGGTAAGAACAGGGGAGAGGATGTGGACCTACTGGTTCGTCTTGATCTGAGGAATGCTCAGGACGTGATGCCTCTGTTGTTAAGATGAAACCTGCCCTGCTTTAAAGCTGCAGTCCAAAGACTTTTTTTGTTATTATACTTTCCATGGATTTTTTTTCTTTGATTTGCCACATAAGGCTGTAAAAAAAAAAAAAAAAAAAAAAAAAAAAATCCTTTACAACACAGGACAACAAAGTTTTGCTTGTGAAAATCTGGAGTCTTCACCCTGAGTTTAAAGTCACTTTTGACACACTGCTGATTTTTGAAGACTTTCTTTAATTGTCTAAAATGTTCTGGATTCAAGTAGAAAATTGACAACATTTTATAATTCTATTTTAGATTTTTTTTCTCTCAAATTCTTTTAGATTGGATTTTTTTTTTCTAGAATGAAAACAAATTCTTGAAAAATTGATTTAAGACTCCAGATGGTTAATTCTTGAAAAACATTGAAAACTCTGTAAATACATCTTTTAAAAATGCAAGAAATTTCTGAAATACTATAAATAAAGTACAGAAAGTGCTTGATTTTCTAGCTGATTCTAGAGGCATGTAGAAAATGAAAGCGAGTCTAAAAATCCATCAGGGAGAACATTTATAGACAAATTCTACAAAAGCTAGAAAAAAGTTGATGGATTGATTCTAAAAAAAACTTCAAATCTAATCCTTTATATCTTGTGAAAATTTCTTCCCACCCTGCCAATTTTGTAGACATTTCTTGAAATCTTTCCTCTAAAAAAACCATTACAGAGAGAAAGTATAAAAATCAATCTTTAAAGGATTATATGTGTAAAAAACAAAAACAACAACAACAACAAAAAACTAACTAATGTAAATGAACATCTAGCAAAATTTAGATAATGAAATAAAGTCTCAAAAAATCTAGGAAAACTTTCAAGAAAAAAATCTATAAAAAGAAACGGGGGGGGGGGGGGGGGGGNGGGGTGTTATAAAAATGTAAAACTGACATCAGACCAAAATTTCAGCTACACTTTAAAGATGAGACATATACAGGCTATCATCATATCTGTGACCCATAAGGTCAAAAATCCACCAATCAGCTCCCTGCATTTCTGTTTTGCAGGGAGTATGTGTGCTCTTCCTCCCCAAGATTGGACTGACTCTCTTCATTGTATTTTACACTTTTGGAAACATATGTACTCTGTGCAGGTGAGAGTGATACAGTTTTACTCACACTTATATTTTTATTTTTTAAATATTTGATTAATTTGCATTTTAATTCTATCCATTCTTTCTGAAGCACAATGTTTCTGATGGGGCCTGTGAAGCAGCTGAAACGGATGTGTGACAAGACGCGAGCGCTGGCCACCACCATCATGCTTGTGAGTGTAAAACCCAACTAGTTGTGTTTGACTTTGACCTCATCGAATTGTTAAAGGACCATACCACCATTTTGCATGTTTGAGCCTAATATATTCAATTTTCATACACGTAATGTTACTGACAATCATTTCCCAAAGCATACTGCCGGAAGAGTGAATTAAAAATGTTTTTCCTACCTTCCAGACCACCATTGGTTTTAGTTCATTCTAGTACACTATTAAAATCAACTTGTTGATACTTGAAATGTTCTTGGGATAGGTAATCCATCATTGTGAACAAGACGTGTATTCAGGTTTTTTTCCAAGTTACATAGCATTTAAGTGCAATGAAAAGTGCGGAGTGATCTGAAACTGCTTCCTAGTGGTGCATTCAAGTGCTGTAGTGAAGAACTGACAACAGGAAGCATTTTCTGATTACTCTCCTACTTCTTTGGTGTCCATATATACAAAAAGAATTGTATAACTGTAAATCTGCATGGCTGAAAATATCTGCAAAGCTCACAATCTGAAATTCATAATCATCTTCACTTGATTATAACTAATAAAGGATGAGTACAGACCATCAGTTAAAGGACAATATTGACAATTTTGCATGTTTAAGCCCAATATACACAACCCGCATACATGTTACATTACCGACAACCGTTTCTCAATATATACGTATACTACTGGAGCAGTAAAGTTTTTCCTACCTTCCAGACTGCCATTGGTTGTAGTTTATTCCAGTTCATTATTAAAATCAATAGCAAACTTCATAACATGCAGCCCTCCTAGACTTGAAACGTGCTTAAGATAAGTAATCCATCACATTGAACGTGATGTCTATTAAGTTGTTTGTCAAAGTAACTTTATTTAATCGATCCAACACGGAGCTGCACAGATGACAACGTATGTCTCTGCCAGGGAATATAGTCCCAGGAGAAGATGGGTTTTACTGAGAAATTAAAACGATCGTGCCTCCAAATGTGTGTAAGCATTAGAAGGTGAAACATTGAATTTTAAGGTGGGTGTATCACCTTGATATTTGATTTCAAAAGATTAGGGGATTTGAAAAAAATAACAGGAAACTAAAATAATTGGAAATTAGTTGTCAGTATATAATGTAACATGTATGCAGGTTGTATATATTGGGCTTAAACACGCAAATTTGCTGGTATAGGCCTTTAAAAATAATTGTTATTAAAATGTTTGTTTGCACATTTCTCCTGTGTGTTGTAGACGTGCCTTGTGTTGACTCTCTGTGCAGCCTTCTGGGTGAGTGATGTCAAAAAAAAAAAAAAAAAANAAAAAAAAAAAAAAAAAGCAACAGCTCTCAGTCAAACGGCTCATTTTCAGTTTGTAGACTGTTATATTTCATAATGTTAATTTATACAAAACCATTCATGTTCACTCATAGCCAGCAACTGTGTTTCCTTACAGTGGAAGAACTTTGGTCTTGCTTTGTTATTTTGCATCTTGCAAATCTTATCATTTTCCTGGTGAGTCACAGTACATTGATTTTATGTATCTGGTTTTAAGCCTTTCAGATTTTCAGTTTATTTTTGACACAACTTGTTGTTTGCAGGTACAGCCTGTCGTATATCCCATTTGTGAGGTTCGTCTTCTGTACACCATTCATTCAAATCAGCTACATACATAACAAAATCTAAATAAAATCCATACACCATATGCACGCCTGATATTTATCAATTATTTTCCAGGGACGCCATAATGAGGATGGTGTCGATCTGCCTGAAATGAGCTTGTCTCTGGACTCTGAAGTGAGGGATCAGGCTAAATGAAGGGATGACCCTTCGTATGATGACCCAGATTTTAATACTAGTTTTAATAAATGTGCTTGAATTTGTAGTTTGTGTAAATATTTGCTTAAAAAAATAAATAAAGAATGTATTGGTTTTGTGTCTTTAAATGAACATACACCCTTGTCATTTCAATTATTGAGAAGAATAAATTTAATTGTTTTATTCTGTGGATTCTCTCAATTTGACTGTCTTTATCTCCATATCATATATGTAAAGTACAGTGAATGGAACCTCATAACTTTTTGGCTGTGTCATACTGATAACGTTAAATGAGTTACCTCAAGGTCGATTTTTAGAGCCATAATAACCAATAAACTGTGACGTTACCTGGTGAAAATATACATTGTACACATTAGTATTTATCATTATACCCTTGGATATACACTGCAGGCCAGAAATTTGAGGCCCCCCCCAGATTAAAAAAAAAAAAAAAA
>VXCM01001291.1:0-115247 GCA_014773175.1 Lucifuga dentata
CATTTTGGATTAACATGCTACACAGTCTGCTCATGCTGCTGCTCTGCATGTAAAACATGGGGGGGGAGCAGTAATGCCGTGGGGGTGTTTTGGGAGAGAGAGATCTGGAGACTTGGTCCAAGTTAAAGGAATTATGAAGAAAGAGAAGACGCGATTCCATCCATTAACGAATTATTCGTCAAAATTTCATTCTTCAACAGGACAACGATCCAAAACATTCATCAAAATTATGCCAAAATTACATCCATTCAAAAGAGAAACAAAAGGTTTTGAAAATTATGACTTGGCCAAAGGGGGTTACGTTGACAAAACCAAAGTCTGAGCCTGAAATGACTTCAAACTGTTTTTATGTTGACAAATTCTTCTTGAAAACTAATTAGTTATATTTGTTTTATGTATTTTTGTCATTTCCTGTGCAATAAATTGTAAGACAAACAGTGTAATGATGATTTTTTTTTTTTTTTTTTTTTTTTTTTTTTAAATCTGAGAGTGGCCTCAAACTTCTGGTCTGTATATTCTGCTATGTATGCAGCTGAGGTCAAGCACAATTGATGTGTGTTTTAAAAATGTCAAGACATGGGTTTTAAAATGCGCTTTGTTAATCTTATGTATGCATACAGTAACCCTTGCTTTGGGACATTTGTCCACCATGACTTACATTTTTACGCACATCACTAATAAAAGCATTTTAAATAGCTCTAGTTTGTACCAGCTCCAGTCATACATTTTCCCATATATTTTACCCAAAATGGCTACCTGAGCAACATATTAAATTCTCATTAGACTTAGAGATACCCGAGCAATAGAATGCGCTTCAGATATTTATAGAGGTTACTGTAAAATATTTATTGTTTTAAAAATAGTACACAATTTCCCATGCTTCATTCCTGTCCCAAGATTCTAAACATTTGTACACGGTACACATTTGGTTGTTAGGAGGTAATTAGCTGGATTTGTTCCTTATAAAATTCCATTGGATGACACGGAATCAGTGTGGTATTAATTACACCTCAATGAAATGTTAATAAAAATTTTGCATGGCCCAAAGTCTCAGTGAACTATTTCACATTTGGGAGTTGCTTTATATGATTAACATTATGAACTGAGGTTTTTTTTAGTAATTCAAATCTAAAGTACTTATGGTAGTGACAAAATAGAGCTCTATAGCATTTCAAGCAACATTTACCATTAATATTAAATACCACTTATTCAGAAATTCTTCTGGCAACCATGCTTTCTGTGTTTTTCCATGCCTACGTTATTATTGCTATTCTGTACAAGAGCTTCTGCATTCCCCCGTAGGTTTACTGTAATCAATGTTTGAGCATATGGTCCCTGTATTTTACCATCCATCTCACTAACAAAGGCTGTGTTTCTGACCTGGAAGAAAGTGCCTAGAATGCAGTCAACCTGTCCTATGACAGCTTGCTTCATGCTGGCTTTATTTCACAGTTGGCAATGAACTGAAAAGCATCTAATGGTAAATAAACAATAGTCCAAAGGGCTGCAGTGCTCACAAATGCATGAGTGGGCTTTTATGCATAGTCATTTCTTATTGAAAAACTGATAATTTTGTGTTGTGTTAACATCAGAAGAGCAAACCCAGCCTGTGGAGGCTGTGGAAGTAGTGACCACTGAGGGGCCAGTGGAGGACACGCTCTCTTCCCCTCTGGCCCAGAGCCCTCCAGCCGAGGATTCAGCAGGACCATCTGTCCCAGCAAGTGGAGTAGTCAAAAGCAGGTTAGAAACACTAACCCTCCTTTGAACAATAATTGTGAAATTAAATAAAATTGAAAAAGTAATGTGCTTGTGTTTTTAGACACTGTATATATTTGTGCATGCATTACTATGCAAATGTCCTGCAATGTGAGCTGATCTGCCTTGTCATGTACGCACGCATGGATGGACAGGAATGGAGTCATCAGTTGGTGGCGTTAGCACTCCCTTCCCAGGTGCCACTCTGTTAAAGGTTGTAATCAATCTTCTGGCCTGACTGCTATCAATGTCGGTGATGGAGGGCAGGCGAGCGGCATCTCCAGGGATCTTATTAACGGGGAAATGTGATAAATATATGCCACCTGCATTATTTCATTCAACTTTCCAGCTCTTTGGCTATTTTATTCTCTTTTTATCTATCTCTATCTGTCTCCAAAGCCCTTTCTTGCATGGAGCGTTCTATATTTCCATGTTCATTTATGTATTTAAAGTATTATTTGGGAATATGGACTGAAAATGTTATCATAATTTAATAATTTAAAAAACAATAGCATGTAATAGTGAAGCAAGTTATTCTAATTATAAATTCTTGTTTTTCAAACTAAAATTACACCAGTTGTGTCCAAAAAATAAAGCACAGCTAGCTGTCAGTGCAGAGTAGAATGTGTATTCCTGCTTAGCAATACAGAAGCAGCATCAAACATTAAGGATAACTACTGTATCTGAGACCAGTATTAGGAGGAACAGTGAACTTGCATGAACTCCGGCTCAAACACAAGTAGCTGTTAGAATTGGAGTGAATTTGAAAAACACAATGCTACAGTTTTGGATCAAATGAGGAAACACAGCTGCGATTATTCATCCCAGCTCCATTTACACACTTGAGCAAAACACTACATAAAGGATCAAATAATGAGAAAGTACATATGTGAGTACAAGTATGGGTTGTGAATATGACATAAGTGTAAGCATTATGTGTTTATAGAGTTTGTTCTATCGAGTTTGTTCCATTTGAAATGATAATTCTAAGGTTTTTGGTGAGAGTTCAGCATACGTAGATGAGATCAGTGGTGGTAATGACAACAGCGAGTCAATGGACTGAAAATGTGTAAATAAAGAACAAGCTTGAATATGGCAAGAGCACATTTTCGGCTTTTTGACAGTTCTCATGAGCTGGCAGAGCTCCACACATCGTAAAAATAATAAAATTAGATAGTCTGAAATTATAAAACTCAAGTCAATAATAAAACATTGTGACTACTGCATGATGTAGAGTGTTAATGGTTGGCCCTGCGTTTGCATGAGCTCTGACAATTTAATAATGTCCTGTATTGATTGCATAAGTGCCTTTAGTTGTTTTTGCAGTGAGGTGCTCCAGACTTAAATTCTGTAACTCTCCGCAGTTAAATCAGTCAAACAGTCGGTCATGACAGTCACCTTTTCAGCTGACAGCTGTGCCTTCATCTCTTTCATTTCACTGTAAAAGGTTTCTGTGTGACTAAAAGTTGTTTCAACATAGTTCATCAGCTCTCGAAAATTCTGCACTGTGCACCACATATATAAGTAGTTTCAGCTGTACACCATATTCTCAGTGATTGCCTCAAAACTCATCTTGCTAACACCAAAGTAATAATATGTTGGGAAGACGGTGATACATTTTACTCAATTGTTATTTCCTCATTGTACTTCCTTATTCACTACAGGTATTTTCCTCTTTATGTATGCAGTGCTCCCAATTTGATGTTTTCATTCGCTTCATTTTAGATTTCCTAATTTTTGCAAAAGTTACCTTCTGCCCTCATGTATTGGAATTATTTTTTTATTAAGAAGACCAAGTTAGAGAGAAATAAAATACAACCCTTTTTTTTAAAAAAAAAAATTGTTTATTTTATTTTGGTCATTCAACATTCAATACTGTACAATACACGACACACACAAATTACAGTTTGTTTCCATATTTCACAAAGACATATGCTATATTTGTTCTGTGACCGAAAAGGAGTAGGCTGAAGACAAAGCTTATTTAAAGCATACTCTGCCACATATCATGTTGTTGAGCAATAAAAAAATTTTGATAATTAATTCAATAATTAATTCACCAAAATAAAAAAAATACTACATTTACATATACATTTTCACATACATACATATACATGATTTCAAGATCAATCATTCATAGAATTTCTTTGTATTTCTTAATTGCATTAATTTTAAACATCNCATGATTTCAAGATCAATCATTCATAGAATTTCTTTGTATTTCTTAATTGCATTAATTTTAAACATCCATTTAACTTTTTTTAGAGTTTTACATAATTTAATTTCATTTTCATCTTGTTCCACATATTCACCCAGTCTCCGATATACTTCTTTTTGTTTCTGTTCTAATTTTTGGAATGTCATACGTACAGACTCATCTAAGATTATACTGACTCTTTTGTTCTTTAAACATTTGTTGAGTATTTACTGGTAGTTCTTGATTTTGAGCTAAAAACATAATTTGTCCAAGATTATAGTTTGCAAAAACAGAAAATTTTAACATTTGTAGTTTGTAAAATAGAGTATTTGATGGAACTCTACTTTTGCATCCAGTTATAATTCTTACAGCTCTCTTTTGGAGGACAAATAGTTGTTGGGTATATGTAATGAATGTATTCCTCCAGACAGCAACACAATAGTTCATATATGGAACAATAATGGAATTATACAGTGTTAATTGTTGTAATAATATATTCTTGATTATATTCTTAACAGCAGTTAACCGATAATTGATTAATCATTAATATCCCTCATTGCAGTGCAGAGAGTCCCATTGCAACAAGGAAGAGGTCTTCATTCACAGTGACTTGTGGCACTAAATTAAGTCACAGTCGGTATATATAATTAAACACCCCCTCTCCCCATTTTCTTTGTTTCAGTGAGCATCTCTGTGCCTTCTGTTACTGCGGTGGCCGTAGCCTGCTGGGTCAGGGGGATCTGCATGTGTTCAACTTCACACTTAAGCATGATACACTCAGCCACAAGGGTGGAGGAGGCTCGGCAAGAGACAGCAATGATGGTGATAAAGCCACTCAGCCAATGGCTGGAGAGACCGCCTCAGGACAGAGAGAAAAGATGAAGTGGTAAGTACGTCTGGCTGACACTGTCATGAAAACTTTGGCTGTCAGTGTTGTTACGTGAAATGAGAATTTGTTTTTGACCTCGCTTCATTTTGTGCTGGTCTCTCTACTAGATGGACACTGGTGACAGAAAGTTTTACTTTTCTAGTCTAAGTAGGAAAACAAATTATTTTTTAATGAGCGTAATTTTTATGTAAATGAATGCCTCATGCATTTATATACCCACTACATATATACATATGCGCACTAACACACACAGACCTCACAATGAGTCTTCTCGTTTAATTGATGGTTAAATTATCATTTTGCATCAGCAAACTTAATGTGTGCGTGCATGCATGCGTGTGTGTGTGTGCGCGCATGCGCGTGCATCTTGTGCCAACAAAGGACCCTCCCTTGACACCTTTGGACAGCTGCCTAATTTGTTTTGGTTCTTTGTAACCAATAGAGCGTCTCTCTCTCTCTCTCTCTCTCTGGATTCCCAGTGACGTAATGGGTAGTGAGCACAGTATGGGTCTGGCAGGATGCCAGCCCATCCAGTTGTTGCTTCTGTATGATTGGTCATTGGGGCCAGGCCAGAGAGTCATTGTTGGATTAGGAAGAAAGGCTAAGAAATATAGCTTTTTGTGTAGCATTTTATTAATTTGTGAAAGATGCAGGACAAAGGACAAGACTTGGAAAATTTGAGAGGGTTGAAAAAAATTATTATAAAGTATTGCTGATGAAACTGAGACTCTAAACAACAAGTTATCATGACTGATTGCCATGACTGTGCTATCACCCTTTAAGAAAACAGTCTCTTGGTTTTGGCCATTGGATTGTTTACTGGAACTGGAGTCCTTTTTAAATGCTAATGCTCCCTCTCCACATTTTCCACATGCTACACAGCTCACTAGTTCAACCAAGGGACTCAGAGAAACACTTCCTTTTCAGCAGATTTTATGAGACAGAACAGCCAGCCTCTTGTGCACATGCCAAATAAGATGGCCCTCTTCCTCCTCCTCCTCCTCTCCCTCCTCCCCTGCAGCTTTTCTTTGCTCTCTAAGATTTTTTTCCCCAGCTCATTCTCACTGTCTTCCTCTCTCTGCCTATTTAAAAAATGCACACAGTCCTCAGCCTTACTATCTTTATTTTTGAGTCATACCTATTTTGATCCAGACTGTCCTGTTTTTTTTCTTTTTTGTTTTTTTTTCTTCCATTAAATATTTTTTGTCCTCCTTGTTCTTTAAACCATTCTTTTAATCCTTCTGCATACCACTTTGTTTTTTTCCAGTGGGTCTGAAAGCCATGAGGAAGAACCAGACCCAGCCAACCGATTTTGGGATGAGCTTTCTCATGTCGGCCTTCCACAAGATCTTAACGTCCAGTCTCTCTTTGAGTCAGGTAAGTCTAGTAGACTTTCAGATGTTTTTAATCCTTTTGACTTACCATTGTCCTTGTTATGAACAGTTCACATTTAGTGGTGCAAGCATTGTAAAAGCATAATTTGTGTAATAATTTGTACTGTATGTATCTAATATACAATGCAGAATCTGCTTTATATATTTAATTCCAGTCTTAAGTTATCATCTTGTCCTTTATGTATTCAACACAGGGCAATGCTGGGCACATCAGAGTTGTGCCTTGTGGTCCGAAGGTGTTTGTGAGGGCGAGGGACAATCTCTGCTTAATGTGGACAGAGCCATTGACTCAGGGAGCACAAAGGTGAGTCAGGGGAGGACATCCATGCGCTAATAGGTGTTAACACCACCTTAATGTGTTGGCGCAGGGGGGACTGTTTCAGTGAGGCACAGCAAAGCTGATGGATCAGACTGGCTGGTAAAGGTCGACTTGGCAGCATGGATCTCTCAGCTGTGAAATGGAAAAGGTCACGCCACTCAACAGGGCTGAGCTCTCATGGCAGCTTAGCTCCTAGCATTAGCAGTAGAACAGCTCACAGCTCTCTGATTGCGTTTGCACCCCATTGGTCCTGAAGCCCATCAGCAAGTCTTCCACATAATCTCCAGAGTGGCAGTTTATGTACAGTCATAGAACTCAGAGAAGAAGGCCCTCTATGGGTTTCTGTCAGAGTTGTGATCATCAGGGGACTAATACATGTTGTAATAAAGGGAAATTAATTTAAATAGGCGTTCTGAGGCTGAACTAAGGTTGTAGATGAGTGTTGTTCAAACAGGATAAGGATACTGACTTTGCATCAGCTCAGTCAAAAATTCTAACTAGAATCTGTTAAGATTTAGTTCTTGCTCTAGCTGTTGAATTGAAATTATTTCATTTACGTGCAGACAGACATTCTCATCATTTATTTTATTTTTTACATTTTATCTTCTTCTTCTTCTTTTCCTTTCGGCTTTCCCTTCAGGGGTCACCACAGCGAATCATCTGCCTCCATCTAACCCTATCCTCTGCCTCCTCTTCTCTCACACCAACTAACTTCATGTCCTCTTTCACTACATCCATAAATCTCCTCTTTGGTCTTCCTCTAGGCCTCCTGCCTGGCAGTTCCAACCTCAGCATCCTTCTACCGATATGTTCACTATCCCTCCTCTGTACATGTCCAAACCATCTCAGTCTGGCCTCTCTGACTTTATCTCCAAAACATCTAACATGCGCTGTCCCTCTGATGTACTCGTTCCTGATCCTATCCATCCTCGTCACTCCCAAAGAGAACCTCAGCATTTTAGTCTCTGCTACCTCTAGCTCTGCCTCCTGTCTTTTCCTCAGTGCCACTGTCTCTAAGCCATACAACATCGCTGGTCTCACCACCGTTTTGTACACCTTTCCTTTCATTCTTGCCGAGACTCTTTTGTCACACATCACACCTGACACTTTTCTCCACCCATTCCAACCTGCTTGCACACGTTTCTTCACCTCTTTTCCACACTCTCCATTGCTCTGGACTGTGGACCCTAAGTACTTAAAATCCTCCACCTTCTTTATCTCTATTCCCTCACCATTCCACTTGAGTCCCTCATTTTTTACATTTTATGCTCTCTCTTTTTCTGTAGCACTGTGCATATTGTAAGCGCCTTGGAGCATCCATTAAGTGCTGTGCTGAAGGATGTGCTCAACTCTACCATTACCCCTGTGCGGGGGCAGCTGGGACTTTTCAGGATATCAGGAGTCTCGCTCTGCTCTGCCCAGAACACATTGAATTGGCCATCAAAAAATGTAAGTAAAGTAGAGTTGGGGACAACACAATGTATTTGAAAGCTACAATACAAAACTTCCTTGAGAGGAAAGTAAAATATTTAAATTAATGTGATTTTGTTGACCATATTGTCTGACTTAAGCCTCTCTCTTTAATTTACTGACTTAAAGTATGTTTCTTTATTTTTCTATCCATAGTTGTACATGATGTAAATTGTGTGCTATGCGATAGCCCGGGTGACCTCCTGGACCAGCTCTTCTGCACCAGTTGTGGTCTGCATTACCATGGGATGTGCCTGGATATGGCTGTGACCCCTCTAAGGAGGGCAGGTTGGCAGTGTCCTGACTGCAAAGTCTGCCAGACGTGCAAGTGAGTCACCTAGCTTGCCATTCAGAGCCTACTCAAGTCCACTCGCTTTTAACATTTATATAGACTGTAGACTTTTACATATCACCGTCTCCCCATTGGCACAAGAAAACTAAATTGCCTTGAATTTACAGTGGGACTTGAAATTATTTAGAATGGTGTTGGTAATTTTGTGGGTGATGTTAATGAGTAGAGTAAATTTTCTAAGAGCTTGGTTAGCTAGAATATATGTACAATCAAAAGGTTAGTTTTCCAGTGAAATATATATCAGTCTTCTACACAGCAAATTGAAATGTAAAGAGAAACACTGAGCACTCTTATTGTGTATATGACAGATTTTTCCATTTTGTTTTGTAAATTTCAGAAGTATGCAGTTTAAGTATACCAAAATTCTGATCTGTTCCATTTTATACATCCTTCTCTGTCTCTGTGTGCAGGAACCCAGGAGAGGACACTAAAATGCTAGTGTGTGACATTTGTGATAAAGGCTATCACACCTTCTGTCTACAACCTGCCATAGACTCTATTCCCACCAACGGATGGAGATGTAAGGTAGGAAAGACCTCAGATGTTGCTGGTTAGCATAAACAACACAACATGAAACAATACCTTTCCTGGCAGGTTTGCGGAAGTGTCATACTCGGGTTGAGACTTTGTGGTTGAGGTGCCAGCGTGTGGTACGTAGTGACCTCATTAAACAGTATTTTACTACAGCCAAAATGTTTTAATAGAATTCTATTGTCCTCCTTTCCTAAGCACAGCAGATTGTCGATCTTAACTCTGTGACTGAGCACTTCTCTACTGCCTATGAGAGAAGGGCTTTTTTTGGTTGCCTGCAGTAGTCCTTCCTGTGGTTAAGAAATGACTCACACCGGCTGATCTTTTAAAGGCTTCAGTTCTGTCTCTGTGACACAAACAGTGCATGTGTGCACATGTGTGTGCATCTTAATCACACGCATCCCTTAGTACAGTGCCTCCCCTCTTCCTCCAGCTACGCAAATGGTATGGTTGTTACCCAGGCAGCTGGTTAACACGACAGCCAATTTTCTGCAGCGGTCAGAGGAGACCGCAGCTGTAGAGGGTGGAGGTGATGAAAAGTTTTCATACTCAGCTTCTCTATCTGACTCAGTACAGCAGGAACACAACCTACACACATCCTTGACCAAATTCTCATCAGCGCCCCATCCCCTGTCCCCACTTGCGCTAGTAGTTTTGTTCTGAGTGCAGTTATCTTCTGGAAGCAGAGATCAATGAAAAATGAGTCATTGCTCTAGTGTCAATGCCTCTATATGTTGCTCTACCATTTGGTATATCAGAGCTCACTTCTTTTTCCTGACATTTCTGTGTTTGTTTGACCTAAGAGCAAAACTGTACATTAGAAACACAGCAGCAACTAACACTGCATTGGTTGTGAAAAACTGTTTGTGTCTGAATAGCTTTGAATTTTATGCCACTAAGAAGCCCTCCTTTCTCCTCAGAACTGCAGAGTCTGCCTCCAGTGTGGAACACGAACCAGCAGGCAATGGCATCACACCAGCCTGTTGTGTGAGAACTGCATCCAAAATCAGGACCCATCTCTGAGCTGTCCTCTGTGTGCCTGTGTCCTGGACCATGAGCATCACAAAGACCTACTTTCATGCCACAGCTGTAAGAGGTAATGATCATTTGTTTTTCACAATGGCAAAATTTTTTATGTAGAATCCTAACAGCTAGCCATAGCCGTTATCGCTGATGCAGTCCCTCACAAGGCAGCTCCCATTTTGTGTGTTTTTATTTTTCTGTTACAAGTTGATGCTTTGTTACTTGGTAAACACTAAGAAAACCACTATAAATAGGTGACATTATAGGATTCTACAGTGATCCCTGTTGAACTGTCACTTAAATTCCTTTGCAATTCTTCCAGATGGCTACACCTGGAGTGTGAGCGTCAGAACTCAGGCCAAGCAGAAATCCACCCCAGAGAGGACTACATTTGTTCCAACTGCAGGTCTCCTGCTGCAGAGCAGGCGTTACAGGCAGAGGATATGGACACTGGCCCAGAGCTCAGCCCTCAGCCAACCTCAATGCACACAGACTCTGAGACGGGCCTACAGCTGGCCCAAAAGCACACGGACCTAGAACCTGGCACTCAGCTGTCTCCTGAAATGCACAATGACCCCGAACCGGAATTACTTTCTGTTCCATTGCACTCAGATCCAGAGCCTGTTCAGGCCACCATCCAGGAAGAGAAGCTGGCCACGGTAGCCCAGAAGCCTGGTGAGTCTTTGTTCCAAGAGTGTTAGGTTATTCACAGCAAAATAACAGCTCTTTTCCTTTGCATTGTCTTGGAATGTTTTTTTAAAATCTTGAATTGCTTATTTTTTTTTTTTTTTTTTTTTTTACAAATTCCCAAGACTTCCTACTGATCACCAAGTCTGAGTATTTTTAATCAGCACATTACTGCATCATTTACTACTGCAAAGAAAAGCCAAGGAATCTGTTTTGATCAGAAAAGAGTCATACACCAAGTTGTACAATTGATAAAATAGAAAGAGAATTCATGTGATTGAGGATTCATTTGCTCAGTCTTTAGCCATGCGGATGTAGTGAGAGTTTTGGCAGGCACTAAGTTGAGCTGTAGTAGCATTGTTGAAGTTGTGGTGGATGAAGGGATTGCATTGAGGTTTGTTTGGTCTAAAAGAGAGGTCTTGTCTACTATATTTATAGGACTTTTTGAGGTATCCCCAACAAACAGATGGTATCCTAGTGGCAGCAGTTTGATACAATTATGTCTGTCAACTCAGTTTTTTGTTCCTTTATTAAAAATACTTTGTTTCTCCCTTGTATGTCCTCACTAGGTAGTCTTTGCTGCTTGGTCACATGAATGAAGGATTGTTACCCTGTTCTACCTTCACAGCACCCTTCTGTTGCCTCCATTGTTGAAGTGCTTCCATAATTTATTGCAATGAAAGCTGTATTAGTGTGAATTTCATGTTCCTGCTTAGAGCTTGTTTAAAGCTCAGGGCTGCATGTCCACTCTGGTCCATGTCAGGCCTGCCAGCAGTGGAGTGCGGGATCATATGAGCTGGGGACACCTATGGTGGTTCCGCTGCCCACTCTGTCTAGACAGCAGGACTCCACAGGCAAGAGAGAAGGGATTGGAGTAACATGATGGCGATGATAACAGATTTCTCACAGCTACAGTGTCTTATTCATAACTGTGCACTGCAGCTCGTTTGCGCACACACATGCTCACAGTGCAATTTCGTTGTCAGTTGATTAGCATGATGGTCATGAACTTTTAACTTTTAACCCTAATCCTAGTTCTTTTGTCGTTGGGATTTAAGTTATGCTCCCCAACTGTGTCTAACTACGTGTTGTTGTTTGGTACATAATTACTCCCACACCGTTGGGTCTAGCACCACAGAGAGGAGCACTTCCACATTTTCTTGCCGATGCCACAATTTTGTGAAAATTGCGAAAAACTAATTTAAAGTAATTTTATCTCAAAAACCATAAGGGCTACAGAAACCAACCTTTGCAGATAGATTGTAAATGTTACCCTCTGTTGTCAAAAATATAATTAGCCATCTTGACCTGATAGTGGCGCTGTAATAACCACTTTCAAATCTGGTGCATAACTTCTGAACCATACATCCTATGTCCAAATTTCTTTTTTCCCTGGATTCCTTGGAATGAGATGCATCCATCCATATAGGCCACGCCCATTTCCACCTGACTAGATTTTCCACCATTTTTAAAAAATTTTTTCATAACAGTTTTTTCGTAACTGCTACCACATTTGCTCAATTGACACAAAATTTGGCATGTGTAATCTCTGGACCAAGCCAAACAAAACCTCCATTTGATGTTGTTTGATATTTCTTATCATTTTGCTACAATTGGCTGCCAAAGTTGAGTGGGTGTGGCTCATTCAACAAAACCTGCCATATCTCATAAACAAATTAGTCTGTTACCAAACCTGGTGGACGTGCAGTAAAGATGTGTGCAAAAAATTAGTGATCAGTCAACCTGATGGGAGTGCTCTAACAACCATAGTTGATTTTTGAAAAAACAACATGATTTTTCCCTTTGAAAGTACAGGGGGAGCTCAGACATGCTGACACCCCTCCCCCGCTCTCAAACAAACATCACTGCAATGAGCTGTGTGACATCAAAGTGAGGAGACACACATTCTGTCTAAGTGTCTGAATCTTACAAACTATGGGAGGTACAGCAACCAAGCCTAGCATACACGTGCACATGGGTGTGCACGCGCACACGCACGCTCTCACACACATACACAGTAGTGCAGGAAGTCCTAGCAAGGGGCAAGCACACATTACATTTTCTTCAGAAAATGTAGACCGTTCTAGTTTAGGATGAACTTTTGGAGGGTTAGAGCATGAGCCTCAAAATAACAGTTGCAATTATAAAATCCAATTTATTGAATCAGGCACGTATTTTTGTGATGCATTTGGTATTCCTGCACTAAATAAGAAGGGAAAATATTCCTGAACTACTGTACTGTTTATTTTATATATTTGTAAGTGTTTTTGATTGTAGAGGTAATTTTTTTGGCTTAGTTATGTGTGATCACCCACATGTAATGTAATTAACATCATTAAACAGAGTTGTTGTTACCTGCCAGAACCCTCTGCCGATCAGGGTTTAACAGCAGGGATACTGTGACACAACTGAGAGATGCTGTTTGAACCAATCTGGGAGCACAGTTCAGAGCTGACATTAGGCCTTTGCTGCGTTAGTCAAAGCCCTGTATTTATCTTTACCGTAACCTTATTCACTGTGGAAGATGTAGGAAGTAGGATGTTTATGAATGAGCTTGGTCAGTAGTTGAAGGCTGGAGATGGTTTGAGGCCCATCTCCTAATTGACTTTCTGGCATCAGCACCGGATGTGCACCTGCAAGCTGCACAGTCATGAGCCCAGAGCACACAGACCCTGGGATGTTGGTTGTCATGGTTACTCCCTTCCCTGGCAGAGATGCTTAGCAGGTGCATGTGTGTGTCAGAATCAGTGTGACATGGGAACTTTGGATTGAAATGCTGGGTGCCTAGTTAAGACTAGGCTATCTGTACTGTCCGGGGCTGTCTGGCAGAATATTGGCTCAACATGTGTATGCCTGATAGCCAGAAATGAGTAGTTCTATTCATGCCAGAGTTGTCAAATGCATCGATGTCTAAATCTGTGATAAAGGCTTCCCTTGTCTGCATGTTATGCATTGTGACTGCTTGCGTTGCTCAAAAGCGCCTTTCCAGGAACAGTTCTGTCACTAGCTTTTCAAGGCTCATGCAATAACTCTTTAAGCAGAGCAATGATGCTTATTAATAACATTACTGTGACATCCATTTATAATGTATAACCTTGCTGAGCAGTTTTGTAAAACCTATAGTAACAGTGTTTTCCCCATCTGTTGTTTTAAAAGATAATATAATATAATAAAATGATAATTGGTCTGCAGCATAAGGAATTTAAGATTTATGTCACTGAGGTAATAACAGAGAGCCGTGTACAGCTTTTGGATGGAAACAATCAGTGGTTTTGCAAGAGAGAAAATAGAATTAGGACTTTATAGTATATTCATTTAGGCTGGTATGACTGCTGTAACATCTTCATGTAGTCTTCTTCCTTTATTGGCTTATGAGTTTATCTCATCGTGTTCACAGCCTCCCCGGAGTCAGTTTTCTTTTTTTTTTTTTTTTNTTTTTTTTTTTTTTTTAATATGATATCCTTTTTTAATGAAAAATCATTTTGCTTTTCAGAAGACCCCGTGGGAACAGACACTGTTGAGAGAAAGATTACTGAACTATCTGTCAACAATGATCTAACAGAATTCAAGCCAGGTTTGTACCCACAGCCCATTAATTTTCTGCTTAATTAACATAATGGCGCCTCTGTTGATTGGCTTAAATACAACTGCAATTGCTGTTGTCGAGTTTAGTTTTAAATTGAATGTTTTTTTTTTGCTTGCTGGCACTATTAGAAACAGACAGAAAATCCACTTACTAAATCCATAGATCTTCATAACCATATAATGGACGAGGTGTCTCAAAGAGTCCTGCACTTCTTGGAAAGATTTTCAATGCTAAATTCACAATGCTCAGTAGGCTAGTAAGTAGTTATTAAACACCAGTGCTAAGCCAGCTGACTCTGACTAATCAGAACAAGATAGATATGAATCTAATCTAGACTGTTGTTTAGCTTGCCATGAAGTTCTCCTTCATTCACATGGAGGACTCTTGAGTGGAACTGAATAATAGAAATTAAAATACACGTCATTTTATTTTACAATAAGTTACCTTGGAAATTAATACATTTTTAAAAAGATGTTCACTGTACCATATGATATGAAACTAGCGACAGTCAGTGCAATGCTAATATTAATTAAACATAATTAATATAAACATTTTTTTGCTATATGTGAATTCCTCTACCACAGGGGTACTCATATACATATCTTAAAGATCCACAAAAAAACTTCAGTAAGACAAAGTTCAGTTTATTAAGCCAGGGTTGGATTGGATTGGGATCCTAATGTGTTTTTTTTTTTTTNGAATCTGGATTTTGAGGATGACTGCTCTACCATATTAGAGCTAATCTCCATCTTTCCCAATAGCCTGCCGATGCAATAGTCTTACACACACAATTGCATTGCAATTTAACTAATTTCATTTTTATCCAAATAATTGCAAATGCTTGGCATTACAAAAATCTCTTTTTGTAATGTGAAGCAAATTGGCTGTGAGATCATTTTCTTAATCAAGCAGTAAATGCTTTGCTCTCTGATCATATGCAAACCTACTAAGTTCAGAATGCATTTATTTACAAGGTTGTTTTATATGTCAAATGTCGAGGTAATACAACCATAAGGATATTAATTATTCTGAACATTTCTTGTGTTCTTGTGTGTTCTTGATTTCTCTCTCTGTTTTCTTTTACAGAAATAAAAGCAGCAAGCACCCCTGCAAAGAGTCCTGCATCTCCAGGGACTCCCATGCAAGAGTCTGAGTCTTTTCCAGCCCAGCTCTCTGTGGAGACACTGCCGACAGAGGAGATCTCATTACAAACTAAGCCAGCAAAGGAAGAGACCTGCCCTGACCAGGGCATGGTTAAACCCAGCACAACGGATTTTAAGGCCATCATCTCAACCACCAAAGAAACAAGTACTGCATCGATACCTTTTACAGATGAACCAATGGAAGTCTCACCCTCCCAGCCTTCAAGAATGGATGCAGTTGGAGCTACTTCCTTGGAAACTTCAAAAGAACTTAACAAGGAGAGGAGGGGAGGTAGCACTTACAGGACCCTGGCAGAGACTGTTAAGACCTTGACCTCTACTACCCTGGAGATGGACACTACACCGGAGAGCAAACCTAATCTGTCATTCCTCAGACCATCTTCAGAAGAGAATACCCTCAAAGCATCTCTGGAGAGGTTGACCAAGATCATTACCTCTTCTTCCCACTATTCCCCTTTGGCCCGAGGGGCATCTTCCAGAGAACCCCTCCAAACCCACATCTTCCCTTCACTAGGTGATCACCACAGTGTGATACCAACCACCACACTTATCCCACTTACCCCGAAGATTGGCATGGGAAAGCCAGCTATCTCCAAGAGGAAGTTTTCCCCTGGGAGGCCACGAGTGAAACAGGTAGGAACCAAGGTATCACATCACTGAAGATAACTGATTATATTCTGGACTGTCTGGCTGGTTCTGGATTTTTTTTGTGTGTGTCACAGCTTAAGTAATAAAAAGCAGGAATGGGTATGATGTATGATCGGTGATCATTTTATGCTATGTATTTTTATGTGAAGGGTAGATAAGTGTCCCATGGGCTCTGCTCTAGGGAGGTAGACTAGGTTTTCTGGTGTCGCTTGGTTGGTTCAAGCAGCTTGTGAGGTTAAGGTTATGCTGTTTCCAGACATGATTGATTTCCCGTCATGTAGCTTGCAGTAGAATGATACTAATATAGTGGGAAGACAGCAAGGTTACTGAAGCTCAGTCTCCACTCCTTTTTCCCTCTGCATAAGTGTGTTGTACTCCACGACTAGTTAGTCACAGTGTTGATGCAGAGCTCAGTTAAAGTTTGAGTTATTTCAAATAGAATTTGCATTTCTTTGGTCAAAAAGCCTTTAATCAAGAGTCCTCACCATATTCCAACTCAGTATCATTCCTCATTCTCCTCATTCATTCACTCTGTTATGTTACGTCCACGTTACAAACATGCTACACCCTATAGACCCATAGCGTGCATTCATCAAGTCACAAAACATAGTGTCCACTACCATACTGTATGTGCTCATTATTATTTCCATATAATCATTTGTCACTTAAGACTGGGGGGAAAAAAAAACAAATTAAAAAAAAAAACTTTTTATCTCTTAATTCCACTGTCTCAGTCTTATTAGAACTAATTATAATAGAGACTATCAGGCAGCAAATGCCCCCATCTCAGTAAAATAACAGGAACTGAATCACACCCACGGCTATAATATATAATGAATGATGCTGCAGAGGGTAGACTTATTAAGTTTGCAAAATGTGTTTTCTTTCCTGAGATATATCCCATCGCCTAAATAAACATTATAAGGCTCAAACTAACTTGTTACACTAAGCCTAGGGAAATGTATTCCAGGCTTGTGAATGCTGCTCCTTTTTAGTCCAGCATGCTGCTTTCTGATATGCTTGCGTGCGGCTGTGCTTTTCCAGTTCGCCTTGTCAACATGTCCTAGAGATCCATGGTTGCCATGGCAAGTGTTTGCAGGGCCTCTTTCCTGCTGCATGATGCCCTGGCAAATTTTGCCGCGTGAAATGCAACTAACCCAATTATGCTCTCAGGGTTTGCCTTTACAAAGAGTCTATTTGTAACATGCCTGTTTTAACTAAAATGCATGGAAACCCTAAGGATTGGCTTTAACACAAAAAATTAATTTAATAATCATTCATATTTTAGAATGTCAGAATGATACTTTCTCTTAGCCCCTCTTATGTGGGTATGTTTTGAATCATTCCCTGATGGCTACACTAGAAGCTCACCACATCTCTCTAACATCTTTCTTTATGTGTTTTATTTCTTCGCTGGCTTTGTTTTTAAGTTGCTGCATTTTGTCGCCCTCCTCCCTCCCTCCCTCCCTCTCTCTCACTTTCTCTCACCCGCCCTTCCTTACCTTAGGGTGCATGGAGCCCCCATAGCAGTGTGAGCTCCCCCTTGTCCTGGTCACCAGACCAGCCAGAGGGGTGGGACGTCCTAAAGACCAGGCAGTCCCCTGGCAGCCCCAGCTGGAGCATCAGAGTGGTAAATACCGTGGCTCACCAGAGACAGCAGGGCAGCAGTCGCCTGTGTTAGCCCGCTTTTTAGCCTAGTGATGTGCAATGTCAGAATGATCCTATGTGACACTATGATATATGGTGGCCTACATTAAAAATATCTCTAGAACAGGAGAAGAAGTTTCAGTGACCACTGGAGAACTGACGTCGTAAGATATGGTTACAGTATATTTACAGTTTTGCTGACTTTATTGATTTGAAAGATCAAATGTGGTCTTTTTCAATCACACACTCTGGTGGTTTCTTAGGCTTATTCAGACCTACTCAAATATTCCTTGACATTTTTCCATCTGGGGTTTTGAAGACTAAAATATAATTTTGTTGCCATTATGAAATTTTTGTCACACTTGGCAAAGCTGGTTGAGGGGTAGATGGTGCGCTGTGGTTGGGCTCCAGCTCAGCTACTGTATGTCAGTCAAAAGGAACACGGAATGGGATGGGTCCTGATGGGGAAACCAGGGCCAAATGTGTGGTAAATGGAAAGGGATTTGGTGCAGGGGGTGGAAGGTTCAGCTAGACTAAAGTTTGATAGTCGTGATTAGGCAGAGGCCTGTTGTTGGAAATGTGCTGAAGCTGGAGTGGAAGTCACATCGCGAGAACAACAGCTCTGAAACTTTTTCTCAGTAGTCTGACACCTGTCACTTGTAGGTTGTCTGGCAGAGTTGGTAGTGTACCTCTCTAATTACAGTCCTTATCAGGATCTATCGGAACGCCCAGAAAACAGTTGATAAATTGTTTTTCTCCTTGTTGAGCATTTGCTCAACAAGGAGATAAGTAGTAACACAGGATAAGTATTTATTTTACATTGGAATAAAATATCTTTTGCTCCTCTGAAGATCTGTAGAGTTCTAAGTTTGTTTGCATTTTTCTTTTGCCATGTTAGCTTGCATCCATATAAAAACCCCCTCTGAGGAAGTGACATACCTTTCCAGAACTGCATGAACATTCCTCTTCCTCTAGTACAGTCTGTCCAGTCTAGAGGATGTACCATCCTAAAAGCTTTGGAATGGACATGTTGAAAGTTTCACTGTTGCAGTTGTTTAATTCAAGCTGACTTTGTTGTCCCTGTAGCAAAGGCCAACTCATACGACTTGGAGTATATAAGAGAGTGATTTGCAAACAAAAGGAGCTAAATATCCATTTACCTCTCTAAGATTTGCAGTGATTATTGTTCATGTGTTTCCCGCTGAGGTGTTGTATTGTAATTTTTTTAAATTTATTTTTTTTTCTTGCTTCCACAGGGTCGAGGCTCAGGCTTTCCGGGCCGGAGGAGGCCCAGAGGGGCAGGGCTGTCAGGTAGAGCTGGACGTGGCAGGGCCAGAGGCAAGAATGGAACTAGTCCCAGCATCAACCCTGGAGTATGTGCTGTCAGCTGGATGACATCTCCACGTCTGCCAAATATTGCACTGCATGCAAATCAGTGTTTGTTTTCCCCTTTAGCTAAAGACATGAATGATGTTTTGTAACCTGTTAAAGATAGAATTTTCTTTTTTCCATTTTCATTTTATAACTGATGTTACATATTCCTAAACGCCGGTTCCTCTGTATTTTCAGCTCAGAAGTTGGATTGTAAAAGCTTAGTCATATTCAATCAAATCAAGATAGGGCAGTTATTTATAGTCAGATACCTAATGTATTTCAATACGTTATTGTTTAGGGTTGTTCATGTGTCATCATCACACAAAGCCCTGTTTCTTTACATTATACATTTTTTTTTCCTGATATGCAGCTAACCACAATAGAAACACCATACTCAGTCAAGGACGAAGAAGAAAATGCCATGCATAACACAGTGGTCATATTCTCCAGTAGTGACAGCTTCACATTAAAACAGGTATTTATATATATGTGTGTGTGTGTGTGTGTGTGTGTGTGTGTGTGTGTGTGTGTGTGTGTGTGTGTATATATATATTACAGTATTAGTGGGATATCTTAACTCTAACAGGTCGTTCCTTATTCTAAATTATTAAATCGTGTAGATGGTCTGAAATAAAATTCTGTGCTTAATGATCCTCCCACTGGTGATTATCAAAGGCTGGTGTTATTTTTTCTTTTAATTAAAAGCAAATCCCATGAAAAGACAAAACCCAATAAGAATTCTCTCTGCTCTCAGTTGAAAGGGCTGAAAAGGGCACTTACTCTATTATCCTTGGTAATCAAAGGTCTTAAAATGCCATGGTTTCTAAATGGATCCTGTATTACTTTACTTTGTATTTTAAGTTGCTTTTATGCACATCCACCTTCACGGTGTACATATGGGTTTATGGTAATTAAATGATTTTCTCAAGTGGTTGGGATAACAGACAACCCCATAGATAAATGACAGCTACTTATAGCACCAGTTCTATTGAATTAATATGCAGAACATATTAATATCCACATGAGTAATTGGTCACAAGCTTCGTCAAAAGTTCAGCAATGGTGTTCCTGCCTAAAAAATGAGATTGACAGCATCCACAAAGCAAATTATATTTCAGGAAAAGTTGAACTAGGGAAATAGGAATTACAAAAGTTTAACTATGTACTTCAGTTCTGGCTTTAGAATTTTAAAGTGTCTAAGGTGTGAACTGCCTCCAAGAGATTAGGTATCTCACAGTATCCTACTTCCTTTCAGGACATGTGTGTGGTGTGTGGGAGTTTTGGTCTCGGTGCAGAAGGCCGTCTTTTAGCTTGTTGTCAGTGTGGCCAGTGCTACCATCCCTTCTGCGTTGGCATAAAGGTAAACTCATGCAAATGCTTAAGTGCATAGTAGAAATATTACACTGTCATACATTTTTGTTATTGTGGCACACACACACACACACACACACACACACACACACACACACAGTAGCTACATACATGTCTTTGTCTTATTTCACTGTCCCCAGATCACCAAGATGGTGCTGAGTAAAGGATGGCGTTGTCTGGAGTGTACAGTGTGTGAGGCCTGTGGTCAGGCCACAGATCCTGGCCGCTTGCTGCTGTGCGATGACTGCGACATCAGCTATCACACTTATTGCCTGGACCCTCCACTCCAGAATGTACCCAAGGACAGCTGGAAGTGCAAATGGTGAGAAACTGCCAGTTATGAATTTTTGTCTTATTACTTACTTTTTAATTAGTTGCTTAAGTTTTGTCTTACTGTATTACTTTTGTACCTTTCACCCTTTCACATTAATGTATTTCTGTGCAAAAAAAATGAACATCTGCTCCATTGCCTCATTTTCTTTGGGTGCTTTTTAGTTTGATTCTTTTAAGTGGTAATACTATTTTTGACCTTGCAGGAGCTTGATTGATGATGACATTTTTCATGTTGAATATCCACAGCAAGAAAGAAGCTCATCAAACAGTAGTTTATAGTTGTTGCATTCTTAAGTCCTGTAATTGTTGTTCAGATAAAAGAGCTTGTTTTTTTTGTTTTGTTTTGTTTTGTTTTGTTTTGTTGAGTTAACATTGAGCTAAACCTTATCCCTTATATTTTGAACTATCATTTTATATCATTATTTGAATATCAATGATGTATGAAAGCAATCATTTAGACATCCAGCTTAAACTGCCCTGAGGAAATTTATCAGATTGAACTGGTTTGTGTTCAGTCGCCCTCAAAATATGTATTTATTGTAAGTTTAAATCAGTGATTGTAATTTGAATGTCTTGAATGTTTTCATGGAGAGGGGATAAATTGATGCCTTCAAAAAAAAAAAAAGAAAAAAAAACAACTAAATGGAAAATAATTTAGTTTTTTGCACCACAGTGGAACATGTTGACAATGTTGTGAATATTCTGGATGTTTGCAGCACCTGTGCTACCCTCTCTAAAAGAACCTGGAGAGAATGACCTCTTTCCCCCATCTCCTGCAGGTGTGTGTCCTGTACCCAATGTGGCGCCACCTCCCCTGGCCTGAGGTGTGAGTGGCAGAATAATTACACCCAATGTGCCCCCTGCGCCAGCCTTGCAATATGCCCCATCTGCCTGGTGGATTATAGTGAAGGCACCATCATTGTGCAGTGCCGCCAGTGTGACAGGTGTGTGTGCACTGTTTTTTAGAAAGCCTGTTAGCTCTACAAAACCAGTCTCTTTACAATTTTTAAACACAATTGTCATTTTTCTAAACTCTATCCTTTATCCACAGATGGTTTCATGCCTCTTGTCAGGGTCTGCATTCAGAGGAGGACATAGAAAAAGCTGCAGACAGCAACTTTGACTGCACAATGTGCCGAGCTTTCAAGACCAGTAAGGGTAGGAGAAGGGTGGTTTTTGTAGTTTTACAGTGTTTTTTTCCTGTTGGATGTGAAGTTTTTCTATTGGATATAGACATTTCTGTGATATTTGGTACTCCAGTTTCTGCTTTCTATGTTATTTGATGCCTTTTGTGTGTTCTGTGCTACTGCAGTTGTGGTCAAGGCCAGAGACGCCATTGAGCCTGTAGTTATGACGCAGATTGTCACAAAGGCTAAAGACATGGGTGAGTTCTCAGTTTAAAAACTGAGCGATAATAAATAACCACAGGTAGAGAAGATTTCTACAGTGTGTTGATCTTTAGTTCATATTTGCTCAATGTACTGTAGCTCCCAGCACCTTAGTCTAGCCAGTAAAATTTCTTTTTGTCTTTTCAGACCTGACAAGAACCTACACCCAGGATGGTGTTTGTCTAACAGAGTCGGGGCTCTGCCAGCTTCAGAGCCTGTCTGCAACTGCATCCCGGCGCAGGAAGCCCAAGCCCAAGCTGAAGCTGAAGATCATTAACCAGAACAGCGTGGCAGTGTTTCAGGCCCCTGCAGAGCCTCTGTCAGAACATTCTCGGGATGAAGACATGGAGGATAACAGAGGTACCTGTCTTTTCACACAACCTTCATACCAAACTGGTTTAGAAGCCTCCAGGCCTTCTTTACAAAAGTGGAGGGGTAGGGATGGGCTCCAAGTATTGATTTTTAACCCATCAACATAATTACCAGTCTGCTGAAAACTCATAATTTGAAATTTTGAGGTTTTTAAATTGATCTCTGTAAAAGTAAGGATTAGGTGTACATAGGAATGGCCCAGTCAGTGTTTACTTAATGGTCCAACTGGATATTACAAATGTGGGCACCTAGAAAATGTTCTTAAAATAAAAAATACGGACTCTTGCTGTCTTTGTGTATATTATCATTTCAAACTGTTAGTACTGTTTTTACTGTTAAATTTGTTTGTGCTCTCATATATAACAATGTGTACAATGGTACAAAAAAAGTGTCATTGTTTTAACAGTGCAGTGCTGCATTTTGTTATCTGTGGTATCCAGATAGCAGTGCATTACAGTACATAAAATTAACAGGTCCTTTATATATCCAAAATTGGTCCTCTGAAAAAATGCCTTGATCAGCTCTGATCGTAGTCCAGCAAAACAGCTCGGGACATCCGTAATTATATTTATTTCCAAGTGAGAGATAAGGACAAATAATAGCTGGTATTTCAAAAATAAACAAGAAGACACTCAGAGAGTGCATACTTCCACTGTGACCAACAAAATCACCAATAAAAAAACCTCCACCGGATAACATTCTGGATCCTGAATCCAGAATATGATCTGGATCACCTCTGAAATCACTTCACTTCTTCACTCAACTTTTTCTATTTATCCCCCAAATTTCTTCCAAATCTGTCCATAGCTTTTTGAGATATCCTACTAACAAACAAATAAATGCTGGTGATCACATAACCTCCTTGGCAGAGGTAAAAAAAAAAAAAAAAAAAAACAGGATTAAAAAGTAATAAAACTATTATAATAATAATAATAACAACAACAACTACCCTGAAATCGAAGGTCCTAAATGGAACTGTGAGAAACTTCAGAAACATCAGTCCTACTGATGTCCTACCACTGACTGGAGATCCAAAGGAATGGATGCAGGAGTGGTGAGGCAGAGGGGTCTGGGCATGGTGTTCTGTGCCGCAGGGTTGTCACTTATCATCAGTGTTCTCTCTCCCCCTTACAGAGGCGGAGCTTCTTGATTGTGAGGTGAAGTCTGACTCAAGCCTGGAGAGAGAGCCAACAGAAGACGACTCCAAGGGGGCCGATGGCGGCAAGAAGAGGAAGAGGAAACCGTACCGGCCGGGTAGGGCACCTGATTGAAGGAGACAGCTCCTCTGAAGCATAAAATGGTGCAGTACATGCCCAATGCTAAAGCTGCAGCGCAACACTGCCATCTCAGGACTCCAGCATTTCCGTTGGGTGTTTTATAAATTATGCCTCCTTGATAGCAGCGCTCAGTGTAGCTGTAATGTACAACTCTATATTTATTAAATCATATGACTTTAGATAGTAATGAATGGTGTTCATTAGCAGGGAATCTATTAATTTATTGATAATAAATTAGTACCCTTTCTCACCAAGGTATTGGCGGTTTCATGGTGCGCCAGAGGAGCCGTCCAGGACAAGGTCTAGGCAAAGCCAAACGGTTCCTCTGCAGAAAGGATTCATCTGGTTCTGTGTCAGAGAATCCCACTGGAAAAGATGAGGGTCTGTGCATCAATTATATATCCACACATCTACATTATAGTTATGTTTATGTTTTTGAATAGTTTTTTTTTCTATCCATATCTGTTGTTTTCACTTCTTTTTTTGTTTTTGCAGCAGCAGCAGCAGGATGGACAGAGGCACTGCCTGATACTCCTGTAGATGAAATACCCCCTGGACCAGAGGTTCCAGAGAAAATAAAGAAACGATATAGAAAGAAAAAGACCAAGCTGGAGGAGGCCTTTCCCACCTACCTGCAGGTCTGTTACCTTAAATAACATCTGACGGAAATAAAAAGAATGGAGTATAGTATATGCCATATCGATGGTTTCACTTCAGAACATGCTGTACCCATTTTGTGGAAAATATAACCCATTCATTAGGGTATTCAAAAATATCCAGAATCTCTATTTTTTATGTCAGTATCTAAAAATAATAAGCTTTAGGATTAACCAACAACTTCTGTTTCATGTCAGCATTTATTTTCCGATTTTTCTAATGGTGGATATATTATTTCAGAATTAAACATTGCTTATAGTAGGAGGCACATGCTTTCAGGAACAAATTAGCCAGTACAGCTTATACCAGCAGCTTATTGTATTTAAGCTGCAGTTAATTTGGAAACGTCTTCAACTTAAATCTGCTTTTGTTTTATTGTTATGCAGGTCTTCTATTTCTGTGCCCTGATTGTTTGGTCATGTCATGCCATATTATCATAAAACGTGGTTTGACTCAGCGATTGGAACATTGAGAGTCCAGAATACATTGCCTAGAAACCACGTGAAGATAGAGCTCTTTGCTTCTTTTTAAGAGGAATAGCATAAAGGAACTTACCACAGAGGATACCCATCTCTGATTACGCTCTCCAAATGGCTTCTGTCTGAGTTGTGAAATGATATACACAAGCTTAACTGGAGATGACTTCAAGGTTCCTTGCCTCCAGCCACTATCTCAGTGTCACCTTCTGTTGGCCAAAACATAGATGTGTGACATGCATTAAAGCACAGGCACAGCCAGTGTTGTTCTTTCTTTTTTTCCTCCATTATAGTTGAGGGGAAGAGGGGATTGTTCAGTCTAAGCTAAAGGGACCATCACGCCGAAGCACATTTGATTAATAATTGAAACAACAATGCTGTGGGCTTTTAATGTCAGCATGCAGCTGAATTCACAGGTCTGTGTTGAGGATAGTAGATGAATGACGTGGGTGTAAGTGGATGGGGTAGGTGGCAGAAGTGGGGTCATCGGCAGCATAACTGCTTCTCCAGTTTACTGCTATCAGTTCTCATGGACCCTCAGTGTGTGTCTGAATAATTTGTTTGTAGGTGTTGTGTTTCCTAAGAAATGTAGGTTGACAGTTGGTGAAAAACGGTCATCACAGAGAAGTGACCTATGCTTTGTGATGTCATGTTCAGGAGGCATTCTTTGGGAAGGACTTACTGGACAAAAGCAAGCAGAGCAGGCAGCAAGGGGTGGAATCAGGCCTGTTGGATGAAGGGCAAAGCCAAATGGAGAGGAGGCACCCGACTACCACTTTCCTGGACCCTTCGTCAGACCCTTTGCTCAGTGCGTCAGCAAGTTCCCTTCCTGCCAGACCAGCAGCAACACGTATGTGTACACATCACCGCAGTTCTCAAACAGTAGGAGTGTACTGATTTATTTATACAAATTAACGTACAGGTCTAAATATTGTGTGGTTACACTTACTGAACCAGCTCAAATTAGGCCAAAGCTGGAATGAAATGAGTGCTGGCTGAGTCGATGGACAGTGCAAGTATCAGAATACAATCAACAGCACAACCAGGAAATCTTGTGTCCTTTATTTTTGACATCAACAGAGTCTTTTGTTCCATTCCTTTCTTTCTCGCTCATCCCCCCTAGTGGCATCGGCCCAGTAAGACTACTGTAATGTCCCTGCAGCCCTTGTTCACAGAAAAGAAACTTCTCAATACGACACGGCCCAGTGACCCCATACTTTTGTGATGATTATTAACTGTTGAGAGCAATGGTAGACTTAATGTTGCAACAGAACGTGACAGTATTACAGCCAAAATATAAATCCTCCTTAAGAATATTATAGATATCTCATAGAACATAAAAATGCTATGTATTATTAATCACTATCGACTCTTATAGATCACTATCTCTTATAAATCACTATCAGTCACTATCAACTCTTCCTATAGAGTACAACAGAGACTAGATATGGGAGAAAATCAACTAAGTTAATAATTCTGAATTTAATTTGACTTAGGTAACATGTTTGTAGCAGGTTATTTAATTTTTTCTGTTAAAGTAGGTAAAACTTTACTTAAAGGACCATAGCAGTGATTTTGCATGTTGAAGCTCAATACATACTACCTGGTTACACATATAAATCTAGAAGTCTAGATATTCCTCATCCAAGGAGAACTTGGAGATCTTGGAGGAGGTCTTTCTATCAAGGGCAGTTTCTTCTCTTCTTTACCAAAGATGAAATTCTGCAAATGAATAAATGTGGACATGTGGTGTCCAGGGAAATGGTTCCAAATTTCAACTTCATATACATTCACCATCACCATCAGTTATGATTTGTGACAGTTTGGTTTTCTTTCTTTTTATTTTATTTTGTTTTATTTTTTGTTTCTTCCTTTTTCCCCATCTACAGAGGCCTCTGAGGAACCATTAGTTGATCTATCTGATGTTCTGAACTCTGATGCAGACATCTTTGGAATGCTCGGGAAGCCAAGCGGTGACTCTGGTGCGTCATATATCTCACAGGCAGTCACAACAGCATAAATTTATCATAGACACCCCTATCCTGGATTGAAATCCTAGATCTTTATTCCCCGGTCAGAAATTTCCTCAGACAACACATTTACTTTTCACCACTTGGTAATTTTTTAATGTCACATTCTTTCACAATACTTTTTTGTTCATTTTTGTTTTTTGTTTTTTTTTTTTTTTTNTTTTTTTTTTTTTTGTTTGTGGTGTCTGAAGCGTGTTGTGTTTATGTGTCTACTATTTTTTCACTCATTTTTGTCTGGTTTTGGGTTCTTGTAGGTCTTGATTTTTGCCCCTTCCAGGTTGACAGCTCACCTCCTCCTTTTGGTAAGGGTGCCATGGCCTACTAATCCCTTGCTTTAGTGTATTCTTCCTCTCTCCTAGTGTGTGTCCAATTGAGTGTGCATGTATATACTCATACTCCTCTTTGCACATGTGCATTGTTTTCTTTTTAAACCTTTTCACATTGTTTCTAACACTCATCTAACACTGCTTAGTGCTTTCCTATCTCACTGCACAGTCTTCATTTAAATGGGAAAGGTATGTCTTTGCAGGGTGTCTCTGGTGACATTTTTAAATACCTTAGGGAGCAAAGTAATACAACTAATCCAAGATTTGTTAAAGATGGCACAGAAGCAGACTAACAAGGACATCTTTTGAAAAAAAAAAATGATCAAGTTAGAAGCAAACAGTTTGGAGAACACAAGGCCATGGTAAATGGTCTTCATGTTGATCCTGAAGGTCTTCAATTCTCAGTCCTGTGGTTGACTGACAAATACAGCAGCTCTGCTACTCCACTGAGCTCTGCAGTACGTCCTTCATTCTTTGGACAAATAACTTTGTTCATCTTATAGTAAATGAACTATGAGTTGACATGATTTTGGTCCAATAAAGATTTTGCCAATTGATGGTTGCAGCCATCCTCATGTTAGAAAATTGTTTGTGCAGAAGAAAAAAGGAAGGTAGATGAGAGTGGACATGCAGTTGTTTCCAGTGATCGTCATCTTGTTGGAATTTCACAAGCTTGATATATCACATTTTCATTATTTACTCTTCTAGCAATATAAGCCAGAGTATTGACATGTTTTTTTCTGCTTAAACTGGATTGATGATTACAAGTATTAAATGTTGCATCATCATCATTTTAAAGAGATTAAAACATTTTTAGTATTGTATTATTATTGTTTAGTAAGTCAAGTCAAATTTATTTATTTAGCACATTTTAAAACAACTGTCGTTGACCAAAGTGCCTGTGCAATGGCTAATAATAAAATATGAAGAAAAACAAGAAATGTGTAACATAACTATATACAGAAACATAACTATACATACACATGCATACATATAAGTAAAATATAAAAACAAAGAAACACTCAAAATCAACTGCAATAATTGCTACCCAGAAAAAGGCGGTAATGATAATAGAAAAAGAAAAAAAGCAAAAGGGAGCTACTGAAAAGAAATACCCAAGTAAGGGAGTAGTAGTAAGGGAGACCAATGGCTGATCAGTGTAATATTTTCCATCATTCATGTTCAAGTGGTTCTTTATCAGTTCTGAGTATTACAATGACCTGGTCTGTCTCATTCAGTTCCTAGAAAATTCTGCTTATAACATTGGAAATCCGAAAATGTAGTTTTATACTGTTTAGTGGTAATTGTATTCCACAGGTTGTTTGGACAATAAACATTTTCTCACTTTAACTCTATATTTATGATCACATTCTTGGTTGAGTATTTTGTTGGTTGTCATGTTTGTGTGTGCGTGTATTATGATTTGTTTTTGTATGTCTGTGTTTCTTAAGCTGGTCTGGACATCGGGCCTCTAGCAGACAGTTCCTCTGTGGCTCCTCAGTCTCAGCCTGGCCGGAGGACACCTCGCACCCTTCCAGAGGAGCCCCTGGATGGCATTCTTAGTCCAGAGCTAGACAAGATGGTCACTGATGGTCAGTGTCAGAGACCAGACATGCATATCATATCTCTTGTGTATCCTACAGCTGCATATGTTGAATAATATCTATTTTCTCTGTTTTTTTTTTTTTTTTNTTTTTTTTTTTTTTTTGTTTGTTTGTTTCAGAATCAATTCTCAGCAAACTTTACAAAATTCCAGGTTTGTAATTTCATCCTTTCTCCCGGAACTGTGAGCTTTGATTCATTGTTATGCTTCACTAACTGAGACTTTCCAACTACTTGGATGTTTTTGTGTGACATATATTTGTCTACCATAATTACTTACAGTGGCTTTAAGGCATTTAAATAACTAAATCCTATGTATTTCCAAATGAAAACAATAAATCTATCACTATATGAAGGTTTTCCATTTTATTTCTGCTGCTTATTGTATGAATTAGTCCATGTTAATTACCCAAATAGAACTGATTCATTTTCAGATTGTTTTTTTTTTTTGTTTTTGTTGATGGGTTGTCCTTGAGTGGGCATTCAATAATATTAAAATGTCATTTTAAAAATATATCGATCTTACACAAATATAACATTGTGTTGATTGTCACACTGTTACAGAGCTGGAGGGCAAGGATGTAGAGGATCTGTTCACAGCAGTCCTTAGCCCCAGCACCAGCGGACCACCACCACAGGTGCCTCACCCCCAGGTTCCAAGACCCCTCCCTGCCACACCTGATACTGGTATGCCTCACCCAAGCACAGGTAGGTCATTATTCACCTTGTTAAGGTGATGCATAGTATTTGTTTGAAAATTAATGTCCCTCATTAAGCACTTAAATTTTGTGTGTAGGGAATCCTATGTTTCCAAGGATGCCAATGATGAATGGTATGATGGGACCAAACCAACGTTTTCCTCCAACTGCAGGAGCAGGGCCCTGCATCCCAGAAAGTTTCTCCCCACTTCACCATATGCCTTTCACTGACAATCCAAGGTAATATACTGCAAAATTCTTTTAGCATACTGACCTGAATCAAAGTGATTGAAACACACATCATGGGTTACTTTCCCATATTATTACAGGGATAGGAAGTTCAATCAGATGCCTAAAGAGGCAGTAGGCCCATGGCCTTCCTCTGCCCAAGGTCCTGGCCCTACACCTCTTGGATCTCTGCCTGAGGGGGAGACTGAAGCCATGTCAAATGCCCAAAGGAGCACATTGAAATGGGAGAAGGAGGAGACTCTTGGGGAGCTAGCCACTGTAGCACCCGTCCTCTATACCAATGTCAATTTCCCCAACCTCAAAGAAGAATATCCAGGTTGGCTTATGGCTCTGAATACATTATTTTCATGTGTTTCACCATTACTTACTTGTACATGTTTAGCCAGTCTGTTTCTATTGTCATTGCTGTGTCATTCCCACATTTCTCTATTTCTCTGAGTGCTCCAACTGCACTACAACTTTCCAGTATTAAGATACCTTTACATATTCTTACTAAGACTGTTGTCATGACAACTCCTCTTATTGTTTCAACAGACTGGTCCACAAGAGTAAAGCAAATTGCAAAACTTTGGAGGAAAGCTAGTTCACAAGACAGGGCCCCATATGTGGTAAGTAAGATGTATTGTTAAATTTGTTAGTCTTAAACCCTGAAACACTTTGAATCATTGCAGACCTCAAACTGTTACCACTATTAGCGCTGACATATTAGTATGCAGAAGGCAAACTCCTGTATCGCATCTGGCCACATGCCTCTTGCAAATGAAGTTTGAAATCTGGCCATTCACAGATGAACTAATTAATGCAGGAAGCAGTGCTCAATGTTAGGACTCACTATGGACTCAGTAATTAAGTTCACTAGAAGTAATTTCATCTGGCAGAGGCCAGTTTATTAAAAAATGTAGTCATAATTAAAACAAAAAAATAAAACAACAATATACTGTATATACATAATGCTTTAGTGATTTTTATATTTTACCACTAGTTACACGGTTCCATTTTTGTCATAAGTAAATACATATAATATTATTTAGATTTTTCAGTAGGCCACTTCATCTGTGTTACTCATAATTTATGTAGCTCAATGTAAAGGGAGGACCCTGAACCCAGACATCACAATTCCTAGATACAGTAACTAACTGCATATGCTATTCGGAGAGTTGTGTCCCGTAGTTAGACATTGTACTTGTGACTCACAATCAGGGTTACACAGGTAACCTAGTTATTTCTGCTATTTGTTTTTTCTTGTTTGTTCTTTTCATTGACCTATGCATAATGTGTGCTTGTCTTTGTATTTCCTGTGAATTTTCTCTTTAGCAAAAGGCAAGAGATAACAGAGCTGCCCTGCGCATCAACAAAGTCCAGATGTCCAATGAAACCGTGAAGAGGCCCCACTCACAGCAACAGCCCCCTGAGGTGTTTGATCCCAACATACCACTAGACACAGAACTGCTGTTTAAAGACCCTATGAAACCAAAAGAGTCAGAGCATGAACAAGAGTGGAAGTTTAGACAGGTAAGAGTGTATACAGTAAAGTCAGGGAATGCAGCGACAGGTACACTTATGTTAAGACAGCTGAGAGGTGGTTTAGAAAGGCTCCCTGAACAACTGCACTGTCCTCCACATTAATTGCAGTTCATGTAATTCACTGACACTGACAGTATTTGATGTATCAGTTTAGAAGTCTAATTCTACTTTCCATTGTGCCCCTATAACAGCAAATGAGGCAGAAAAGCAAACAGCAAGCTAAAATTGAAGCCACTCAGAAATTGGAGCAAGTGAAGAATGAGCAACTCCAGCAACAACAGCAGCAGCAACAGCAGCAAATTAACCAGTCTGAGGGAGATGGCAACAACAGTGGTAACCAGAGCCCAGCCTCCCTGCCCAGTAATGGCAGTATGTCTCCCATGCAGCAACCCAACCCTAAAGAAGGTTTTGCTAGGCCACAGCTGCCAGGGACACCGACTTCAGGGCCTTCTGAGGATGTATTTCTACGACCTCCTCCTCCGCCTCCATCAGGCTCATCCTCCCAGCCTCAGTCCCCTCAGGTTTTTTCACCAGGATCCTCTGGGTCCAGACCTTCTTCTCCATGGGACCCATATGCAAAGATGGTGGGGACTCCAAGACCCCCAACTCTAGGAGCGAATACCTGTCGCAGAATGCCTGTGGAGTCTGGTAAATCCCCCACCTCCTTAATGGAACAGCAGGACAGAGGGAGACCTTCTCCTGCTCATGAATCTTTTGGCTCTCCAACATCCATGAGCAGTGATCCTTATTCCAAACCTCCGGACACCCCAAGGCCAGTTGGGGAAATGGACCCTTTCCTGAAACCCATGGGTCCCCCCAGGTCCAGTCAGGCTAACCAGGGAAGGCCCCCAATGGGTTCTCCTGGCAGAGACCCATATTCAAGACCCATGATAAGAAATGAGGCCTATCAGCGCATGGCCCAGAACAGGATGATCTTGTCTGACCCTTACTCACGACCTTTGCTAACACCTATACCTGGAAGCAATGAGTCTGGCTCAGTCTCTCTGTTCAAAACGCCAATGCCCCCTCCTCAATCTCAGGATCCCTTCAATCGACCAGGCCCACATCCTGCTGATAGGTTCTCCCTGAATCAGAATGATCCCTATGCTCAGCCTCCCCACACCCCAAGACCCCCTGGAAATGACAGTTTTACCAGTCCTCCTAGGATGGGCCAGAATCACCCACAGAGCCACACATTTGCTCAGCCAGGACCAATGATTCAAATGTCCAGAAATCCTTACGCTCATGCACCCTCCACTCCAAGGCCTGACCACTTCACATACGACCCCTTCGCCCAATCCTCTGGTCCCACCAAGCCAGCCACTGACCCGTATTCTCAGTGTCCAGGTACCCCTCGACCCATAAATGAACCCAGTGCCCAATCACACCCATTCTTTGAGCCCTATGCTCGACCTCCTGGCACCCCACGACCACATGATAACTATGGCCAGCCATCAATAACCCCTAGCCCATCCGCAGAGCCTTACTCACAGGCCCCTGCTACTCCTCGTCCAAGTGGGATAAACCAGTTCACTCACCAATCACACCCTGCACAGAAATTGTCCCCTTCTCACTCAGCGGACCCTTATGCCCAGCCAACTAGTATTCCACGGCCTTCTATGGGAGAGAGATTTTCCAAGTCCCCGGGTAGCCAGAGGGGGCCTATGGAGCCATATGCTAACACTTCTGGGACATCAAGACCAGCAAGTAGTGACATATTTTCTCAGCCAGGGGCCACCAGACCAATGCTTAATGACCCCTACGCTCAACCTCCAGGAACCCCACGACCTGGTTCTGATGGGCTCAACAGACAGGGGCCAAGGTCAGGACCAGCTGGGAGTCAGGACCCCTTCTCCCCACCTCAGGGTAGACTTCAGGAGCCCTTTCCTCATCCAGGTTCACAAACACCAAAACACCCTAGTGTACCAGAAGATGGATTTACTCAGTCACCATCCAGAAGGCCCAATCAGACACCTGGCCATGACCCTTTTGAACAGGCCCCCATGACCCCTCATCCACAGCGAACAGAGAAAATTGAAATGAAGGATCAGTCAAGTGTGGGTAACAGTGGAGCTGCTCCTCAGGACCCAGGCCAAATGTCGAACAAACCACAGATGCCTGGAGCTCCCTCTGAGGCCCAGGGTGTTCCTCTTGCTGAGAGTGAGGAAAGACTCAGACAGGTATATGTACGCTTTTATGTCCTATTTAAGATCTTAATCAAACAGCACTATGGAGGTCTTGATTTGCTACTGGTACCTCACTCATTGTTGTCATTTGTGAATACTGTTGAAAAATTGTACATTTTTAGTAAATGCAACTGAACTCTATATTAAAAAAGATAAAATAATTATGTAGGCTAATTTCACATTTTACAGTATAAAACCAGCTTAGTGACACAAAAAAGCAAATAGGCTTCAAATAACGTTCATATTGAACACAGCCATTTTACCCAGTCTAACCAGTTTTTGACCACAGTTACCCATTCAAGGGAAAATCCTGAAAGAAAAAATCTGATAGTCTGTGGGGATTTAATAGATTGAATCTTAAGCACCATGAATGATTAGCACGCTGATCTGAGTCGCCCTGCAATGCTATATAAAGGAAGGCCAAATTTTATCCACGCCTTTGAATATCAATGCAGATATTAGATTGAGTTAATAAACCAGAATTATCTGACAGTGTCTCTGCAGTCTAGTTAAAAGTACATGGCAAACTCTGTGCCACTTGGCCTTGTGTTTAAGAAGTATTAAATATTTCATGAATTGTGTTTTGTAGCGACAGCGAATTAGAGAACTAATCCTCAAGCAACAGCAACAGAGGAGTGCCATTCGACAAGAGAGGGGCCCCCACGATCCTGCTGGCAACATAACCCCAGGAACGCAGCGACCTTGGCCCCAGGATGGCCCTGGGCAACAGGGTGAAATGTTCAATAGGNACCCCAGGAACGCAGCGACCTTGGCCCCAGGATGGCCCTGGGCAACAGGGTGAAATGTTCAATAGGCCTCCCCCGCCCTATCCTGGACAAGGACCCATGAGAGGACCAATGAGGTTCCCTGGTCCTTTCCCAGGGGATCAGCGTGTCCCTTTCCCAAATGAAGGGCACATCCCTAGGGGCCCACATCCTGGAGATCTTAACCTCCGACACCAAGGACCAAGGTTTATGTTATCATGATTTGTTTTTCATTGGAACTTTGTGTAAACTGCATTTTCAGCTATGTTGTATTCAGTAAATGACACAGTGTTACACAGGTGCAAGAATGTCCTTCCTATCTGCTTTTAGATGTTTTAATGTCTTTTAATCATATTTTAGGTTTGCTTTTCCACCTGGAGGTCCAGGACCTCATGGAGGCCAGGAATTCTTTCCCCGGGGGCCACACCCGATGCAGGATGTCCCTCCTCAAATGAGACGATCTATGTCTGCCGACATGGCAAAGTCAATGGGAGGCAATCCTATGGGGCTTCCCCAGCACTTCCCACAACGTGGTATGCCAGTGCAACAGCATAATATAATGGGCCAGCCTTTCATTGAGCTGCGACACAGAGCAGCAGAGAACAGGCTCCGTATGCCATTTCCGCCTGGTGCCATGCAAGGGAACAACATAGATCCCAGCTTGCAGGCACAGAGACCTGTCTTTCCAGCTGATTCCAGGTTCCCTTCTAACCAGGGACCCAGGATGGTAGACCCCTTGGGCAACCAGCCTGTCCATGTGCAGCTATCTTCCAGCATGGACAATCTTAATCAGCAGGCCCAGATGCCAGGAAACAATATGCCTAAGCAATTTTTGATCAGATCCATGAGCCAGCCTGCTTCAAATGAGACCCAGAACATGGCAGCGTCCATGATGCTGACTGCACCCTCTGCTGGGCAGACTGAGACGGCCAACAATGAAGCTGTGGAGGAGAAACTTGATGCAGAAGAATTAGCAGTCAAAGACCTTGAGGATGTGGAGGTGAAAGATTTGGTGGATGCAGACCTAGAAAACCTGAATTTGGATACTGAAGATGGCAAAGATTTAGACCTGGAGACAAATGATTTACACCTTGATGACTTCTTAACATCTGGCAAATTTGACATCATTGCCTACACAAATCCTGATCTAGATGACATCAAGAAAGATATGTTCAATGAGGAGCTGGATCTCAATGATCATATAGATGACAATGCTGAGACCACAGACACCCAGAGGACTCTGCCTGAGAAAAGAAGCTCTAACGCTGGTGGAACTGAGGCCTCATCTAGTTCAGTATCTGTACCTGCAAAGTCAGAGGTCACAGGTGAACAGTCTTCTGCTAAAGTCAAACCAGAAGCCACTGGGAGTCAGGACTTTGGTTCATTGATACCTGGGCAAAAAATTAAAACAGAGGTCAAAGACTGTCAAAAACCTCCTGAGGTAATAGAACAGCAAGACAATGGAAACACCTTAACTGCAAACCAGCAGGGTGTGCTCTCTGACTCCAGCCCAGTCCTGTCTAGTTTACTCATTAAACAGCAGCCTGAAGAGCAGTCATTAAACTCAATAGCTGAACCTGTCAATCAAGGCAGTGACCTTGAGCAGCAACAGCATACCTCCGGATTTACAATGAGTCAACCACTATCCGATACTAGAACTGTAGCAGAACCATCTATGACTGGATTTGGGGCAGACCACCAAGTGGGGCTAACCCCTGGAGTGGATCAGAGCAGTCAACAGGCAATGTTGAACCAGGCAATGGGCCAACACAGCCAGCAGCACCGTCCTCTGTTGCTGGAGGAACAGCCACTCCTCTTGCAGGACCTCCTGGACCAGGAGAGGCAAGAACAACAGCAACAGAGACAAATGCAAGCCATGATACGACAGCGCTCTAGTGATTCCTTCTTCCCCAATATAGGTAAATTCTTTATGCCACACTTCATTATCTAAGAGTTTATAAGTTACATTACTCTCAGGCTCATTTATAGAGATTTTCTCTGACAGCATAATGTTTACCATTTGCAGATTTTGATGCCATCACTGACCCCATTATGAAAGCCAAGATGGTTGTCCTGAAAGGTATCAACAAAGTCATGGTTCAGAATAACATGGGAATGACCTCAATGGTCATGAACAGGTAGAAGATCCACTTTGTTTCTTGGGTTCACAGTTCAGTTTAAAATTGTAAACTACACAGCACTTTCTAAATGGTGTATGGTGTTGGCTGTCTCACAGATTTCCTCCTGGTCCTGTGCCACCTTGTCCTGAAGCCAAACCACTTCCTCCACAAGTTGTTGGACAGGTATTTGAACCACTGATCTATTAAGATGTTATTTCAAAAGTTTTGCATGAATTGCAAGGAATGTGTAAATATAACAATAACTTACTTGTCACATCTGCAAGCAGGATGGCAAATTGACACAAGTACCAAGGCCGAATCCACCAAACTTTGGACCAGGTTTTGTCAGTAAGTTCTCAATAATTTTATTTCCATCTTCAACCTTTTGTTTTGAAGGTCTGTCAGGCCCTGAAATCTTCAAATATTTGATTTGATGCTGCCAGTTTTGCTAATAAAATGGCCATTTTCACCTTGCAGACAATGCTCAGAGAGCTCAGTATGAGGAGTGGCTCCAGGAGACACAGCAACTACTTCAAATGCAGCAGAAGTTTCTGGAAGAGAAGATTGGAGCTCATCGGAAGTCTAAGAAAGCCCTTTCTGCCAAACAGAGAACAGCTAAGAAGGCAGGCAGAGAGTTCCCTGAGGAGGATGCAGAACAGCTCAAACATGTCACAGAGCAGCAGGGTGTAGTGCAGAAACAACTGGAGCAGGTAAATGCTTGGCCTGTAACACTCCACTAGAGATATTTTTTCTCTGCACTGATCTGCAAAATGGCTATCTGTTCATTTGGTTTCAACAGGTTACATGCAGCATACAGTATCACCCTTAGTTACTACTGGAAACTAGTCATTAACTTTTTCTTTCAAATATACTCTTGTATTTATAACCATGTCTTGTAAATGTGGTCAAATATTAAAAAAGTGCCTCAAATTGTTTCTCATTATGCCTTCTTTTGCCTTGTTTCAGATCCGTAAGCAGCAGAAGGAACATGCTGAACTCATAGAAGAGTACAGAGTAAAACAGCAACAAAACAATATGACACCCATAATGCCTGGAATGCACCCGATGCCAGGTCCTACTGGCATGGTCCCTAGTGGACCACCAATGGTCCAGCCTCCTATGAATCCTATGATGCAGATGCAGCTTCATCCAAGCCAGCCAAATGCACCTCCGCGTATGCCCAACCCACCACCAGGCTGGCATCCTGGTGGTCCCGTGCCCATGGGTGGACCTGGAATGCCACCTATAATGCTCCCCCAGGTACCTGTGGGAAATCCAGGCCAGCCTCATCCAATGCCAGTGGGTAACTTACCTCAGCACTCACAGATGCCTGTGGAGCCCCAACCATCACTGGCTCCTCCTGGGGGAGTAAAGCCCATGCAGGCAAGTGGTGTTAAATTTGATGACAATAACCCTTTTAGCGAGGGTTTCCAGGAGCGTGAGAGGAGGGAGAGGCTGAGGGAGCAGCAAGAGAGACAGAGGGTGCAACTCATGCAGGAAGTTGAGCGACAGAGAGCCCTGAAACAACGTATGGAAATGGAGCAGCAAGGTATGATGGGGCCAGATGGAAACATGGCACCTCTTGCTCAGATGCCATTTTTCAACTCAGATTTACCACAGGATTTCATGCAGCCACAGAGGCCTCCTCTCCAACAACAACAACAATTTGGACCAATGTTCCCCCAGCAGCAGGGCATACAGCCTGGTATGGGCTCATCACCTGGTGTGTTTATGCAAAGCAATAGGAGGGCTATGCTGGGCAATGGGATGATGTCTTCAGACATGGGGCCTAGTTTGGGGCGTGATAATCTTAATCTACAAGCAGCTAATTTTCCTCAGGCTCAGCCCAGACCCTGTCAGTTCAGTGGACCTGGAATGATGCTTCAGCCAGGTGACGGTCCACCATTTGGAAGTGACTCAGCTACACCTCTACCTTCTAACTTTCCAGGCTCAGGTCAGTCTCTAATCCAATTGTACTCTAACATCATCCCAGATGAGAAAGGAAAAAAGAAGAGGAACCGCAAAAAGAAAAAAGATGATGATGCAGATTCAGTCAAGACACCTTCAACTCCACATTCTGATCTGACAGCTCCTCTCACACCATGTGTCTCAGATACCTCTTCAACTCCAACCAGAAATACCCGTCTCTTTGGAGACCAGGACTTGTCAAGGTCCCCCTTACTGGGGTCTTCCACTCCTAGTCACTCAGAGCTGGAGAAGCAGCTGTCTGGAGCACAGTCTGGACAATCTCGTGTCTCAGCAGACACAGCAAGGCCCCAGATACAAGATCATGACAGGATCCTCAGCAACATTAAGCTGGAGCAGACTGATGCCAGCGAGTGTCATGGGCCAAGAGAAGGAACCATTGACTCTGAAATGGGCTCTGTGAAGGAAGAGGGTAGTGCAGGGCAAAGTCCCAACAAGGGTGAGACTGGCAATGAACTACTCAAACACCTCCTGAAGAACAAGAGCACACCTCCACCAGGGCTTCCCCACCAGAGGTCAGAGGAGAGCCTTCGCTCAGAAGAGGAGGTGACTAGAGATTGTAAATCCCTGCTGAGGCAAAGCTCCATGGACAGCAATGGGGTCAGTGTTTGTGTTCGTCATATGGTTCTAGAGTGCTGTGGGATTGATCAGCCTAGTGAGGCATAAACAAGTGGTTTAAGCAGGAGGCATGTCAGAGTTAAATTGCTATGAGTCATAGCTCTCAGTTTTTGAATGAGTCATTGTTTTGTTTTTTGTTTTGTTTTTTTGTTTTGTTTTGGCTTTTTTTGTTGTTTTTTTTAAAAATGCCAGTAAATTCATAGCACTCCTCAAGTAATGTGATTATTTATCTAACAAAATCTTTCTCTCATCTCCAGGTATACTCAGATGGCACCCCTGACTTTCCTGGACCTCTGCTTCCTGAACAGGAAAAGAAGAAAGGGAGAAACAAGAGGACTCCAAAAGGTGGGGAGAAACCTGTCTCTCGCTACAAGAAGAGGAAGAAAGAAGGGGATGAGAGGCAACTGATGCTCTCTGGTCCAGACACTGTAATGACCCAAATCAAACAGGTAAAGACATGGAATGAAAACTTTCCACATTATCACCCTTTCCACATAAAAGTGAAAGGAGCTAAACCACTGCATTTTTTTGGAATCAACAAAGGCTTTGACAAGAAATTACAGCTTCAAATCTGGATACATTATTCAGCATGTTACAGTATTAATTAGTGCCAGAGTAGAGTGTCTTGTTTGAATGCACACACACTCATTTCATGTATCATGTGGCATTTTACTGTAATTATGATCTTGCTGAATGACAGTTGCACACCCAAGCATTAGTAGCTGTTGTTATTCAGAAGAGTGGAGGGGGAGTCATGATTATGTTCTAACCCCTCTGTGCTGCTTATTGATTTAAACTGCCTCACTTAGAAATGTAGTACAGTACAATCTGCATTACATTAAAAACAAATTAGCAAAAACTACTGCTGTATTTACTTTAGCATGGTGATTTCCAACAAGAACAAAATGGATTTTTCCATTAGAAATAACTGCCAAATAATTCACAGTATTTCATTAATTTTAATAATAATTTATTGACTATTCTACATTTTATTGCATCATTCTGCTTGGTGTTTCTCTGCTGATGGTTTGTGTTTGAATATTACCCATAAGATTGTTTTTTATTTTTTCATTCTTATCACCTCCTCTCACTTTTTCTCTCCTGAAACAGCAGCTCTCCCTACTACCCCTCATGGAGCCACTGATTGGGGTCAACTTTGCCCATTTTGCTCCCTATGGCAGCGGCCAGCTAAATGGAGAGAGCCTCCTGTCTGGGACCTTTGGCAGTGCCTCATTAGATGGAGTCTCAGATTATTACTCCCAGCTAGCCTACAAGGTAAGGCCTGCTTACCTTTCTAGGAAGAAAATGAGTAAAGAGAGAGAGTGATGTGTGTTTGAGTTTTTGCCTGCGATATGTGTTCTGACATAGCTTTGGTAATGATCCCCAAAGCAGAGTAACCTGAGCAACCCTCCAACACCACCGGCATCCCTCCCTCCCACCCCGCCGCCTGTGAACCGACAGAAAATGATCAACGGCTTTGCCACAACAGAAGAGCTGGCCAGTAAAGCTGCAGCCATGGGTAATGTCATGTTTCAGTACTCTGGTGAAAAGCAGTTTCCTCCATAGGCTACTTCATAAAGTTTTAGTGTTGCAGTGGAAAAAAAAAGAGAAATTACAGATCAAAGTCCTTTGATTAATACCTCCAAGTATAGTGTACGTCCATGATGTCATCATGCCAATACTCCTGTTTCGTATAGCGTCCAAAGGCCTTGTCCCAAAGCCATTGCACATCCCATTCAGAACTGAGGAGGATCTGCTGGCCCGTGCAATCGCTCAAGGACCTAAAACTGTGGATGTTCCAGCTTCCCTCCCCACTCCTCCCCATAACAATCAGGAAGAGCTCAGGTAACAGACAGTACTGCTTTCAGAGTCTTATTGAGTCAGCTATTGTGCCATGTATGGCAACTGTAACATTGGTTCTGACTTTGCTGCATGGTTTGCCCCATGGAAACAGTAACAGAGGACAGGAGCCTTGCAAAGATAGGGATACACCAGACAGTTTTGTTCCATCCTCCTCTCCTGAGAGTGTGGTTGGCATGGAGATCAGTCGCTACCCAGACCTGTCACTAGTGAAGGAAGAGCCGCCCTCCCCCTGCCTATCTCCTGTCCTCCCCATGCTTCCCGCACCTGATGGGAAAGGTAAATACACACAACTCCACCATGATCACAGTAATTAAAACATTTGTCCTCGCAACTCTATTCAGTAATATTAGATGTGTTTGTGTATACTACTTAAACACACACTACTAGCATACCTAGCTGACTTGTAATCAGTAGGTATGTAGTTCTTACCACTTGGTAAGAACTTGTAAAACCACATGTTTATTTCAGTAAATAATGTGCTGTTTTTCTGAATATCCTTTTTTAAACCTATAGGGACAGAGATCAAACTACAAGGTATCAAGACTGAGCTATCTGCAATGTTCTTTGGTTCCCCCTTTGGCCCCATGTCTAATGATTCCAACCAAGGGCTGGTGTCTGTGGCTATCACACTGAGACCAGCTGCAGCAGAAGTAAGAATAGTTAAATTCTTCTTAGTTATACAGAAAAGCAACTCAGACCTGAGGCCTGATTAGTCTTTAGTCCTGCTCTGAGTACTAAGACCTAATCAACCAAATAAAGTAATCACTGTTTTGTTTTGTTTTTTGTCTCAGAACATCACAGGTGTCGTGGCAGCTATTTCAGACCTACTCTGTGTCAAGATTCCAAGCAGCTATGAGGTCAGCAGTACTCCAGACAGGGGCCCTCTACCAATGCTCAGTGGTCCAAGGATGGGCCCTCATGCTATGGAACCTCGGCCTCCCATGCATTTCCAGGGATGTGGTGACACTGGAGGTCAGGGGAGGCCACTCCAAATCATAAGGCCAGGTGGAGTGCAAGGGATGATGCCACAACAGCAGATACATCACCTCCGCTTCCACCCTAACAGCCCAGGTAGGGACTAAAACCCAAATTAAACAAGAGTATTGCTTATTCCCCCAAGTAGTATAATAATGCATTTCTTGAAATAAATCATGTCTGATTTCAGCTAAATGTTATGTCAACATTTGAAAATACACAAAGCAGTGCAGCAACCTCACTACTACAACTGTAGTTGTTTACCCCTTCATCATCCAGAGGGCGCAAATATTTCTTATTTGTTCGGGTCTGAGGGCAGCATGTAGCCCAGGTGCTGACAGGCTTCCTTATTGATTTCAGACAGTGATTCCCTCAGCTAATGAATTAGAGTTAGCAGTCTTTGTTTGCAGCATGATTGCATACAAGCTCCCTTATTTCTGTCAAACCACGAGGCAAAACCCTATCGAAGGCCTTTTTTTTTATTAGCACAAATACATTTGGATTAGAAAATGCACAACTCACAAAAAAAGCATAAGGCTGGGGTCATTTGCCTCAATTGTGAAGTGTCAGTTCTTTTCTTCTGTAATAGTGTTTATTTTCCATGCTAATAATTGTCAGATTTAAAAATTATAGTCATTATCCGAGGACGTACTCAGAAACGGATACCATTTTTTAAAACATGCATTCTGTTTCTGTAGGCTCAGCTCTAGTTAGAGGCCAGAAGACCCCTGGCAGCCCTGGTAGTAAACCTCAGTGGTGCTGCCACTGTAAAGTGGTGGTCCTGGGAAATGGAGTGAAGAAATCCATTAAAGACCTCCCTGCCCACATGAAGGTAGGTTAATCAGTTACACCTACTGTAGGTACTCTTCAAAGTAGCAGGGTGGTACTGTAAGTAAGCAGACCAACCTTCCTGGAGTATTTGGCCTGAATGATATTGTTACTCTGCAATCACAGAAAAAAATACTACTATTAACTTATTTTTGAAATTGCTTTAATAATGTTACATTACGATTTAAAGTTGAAGATCTCTCTCTCTCTTGCTGGAAATGAGATGTTATGGACTCAGTAATACAGAAGTAAGTAGAAAATACATTTAAATACAGTAGGTGGAGAAAACAAGTAACAAGATTTGGGTTTTTATGTCATTCTTTGTTGTTTTTATAATATAATAGTGATTGTTATTTGTTGTGATGTTGCACCAAAGGCTCTGCAACAACATGCTTTGATTGTATATAATTCAAACAACTATGGATCATTCTTGGTATTGGTATTCCTAGGGGCCACTGTATAGACAGGCCATTACCAGATGCCCAGACATTACATCAGAGGATTTATAATCCACTTTTAGTTTGAAGGTTCACACACATCTACATACTGCATTTACTAAACACAGAGCGCTATGGTGGTAATGCATACAGTATATCCTTAATTATGCATACAGTATATCCTGTAATTATGTAAATTATTCCTCCTGGGGTGAAGTCCATTTCAGATCAATTAGTGGGTTAAGCAGCATGCCCTATGACTCAAGTCTTAAGGGTATTTTTGATTATTTAAATATTGTAGATTTTTCTTATATTTATTTTATAACTCTTTTAAATATCAGTTAAATTTAAGAAGTTCACAGTTGGTCAGTCTGTATTACTTCATTCTTTGTTCAGGCTATTAATGCTTTGAATTCTCTCACTAGGACTTTGAAGGTCATTTGAAAGCTGGAGAAGACTTGGTCTTCTGCAGTCACAGCTGTTTCCTTCTTTATTCTTCATCCTCACCCTCACAATCCAGATCAACCACAGAAAACAAGGTCTGTCTGACTAAAGCCCATCCATTAACCACATACATCAGAATCAGTATAAATAATAAGCAACTAACTGGACATCATCGTTATGGTTTCATTGTCTTTTCAGGAATCAGTGGCCCTTCTCCCAGACTCTGAGCAGAAAGAGAGTCTTTCTAAAGCCCAGCACCAGTACAGCAACAACATGTCTTCACTGGATGTTCATTGCCTGGCCCAGCTTCAGCCTAAGCAGTCTCCCCCCTCTACCCCTCCTATCCCTTTCCCCATGGCAAGCGACACACCCAAGACAGGGATGAAGTCTGATGCCATCAAAGTGACGGTGAAGCTGAAGGCCCGGCCAAGGGCCCACCACCATGATGGCTGGCACCAGGGAAAGAGACAGAAGGGTCTCCGCTGGAGGAAATGGACTGTCCAGGTGCTGGCGCCAAGGGGGAACTCTCAACTCCCAGATGAGGACAAAATTGATGAGCTTCTGAAGAAACTGGGGGCTTCTTTGCGTCCCCCTGTCTCACTTCAGGACCAGAGACGTTGCTGTTTTTGCCACCAGCTTGGAGACGGGATCACCGATGGCCCTGCTAGGCTTCTTAACCTAGATCTTGATGTATGGGTTCACCTAAACTGTGCACTGTGGTCAACTGAGGTCTATGAAACTCAGGCTGGTGCCCTCATTAACGTGGACCTGGCACTGCGTCGTGGCCAAACAATACGCTGTGCCTACTGCCAGCAGACTGGTGCCACCAGTGGCTGTCACCGGCTGCGCTGTACCAGTGTCTACCATTTCACCTGTGCTCTCCAAGCTCAGTGTACCTTCTTCAAGGACAAGACCATGTTATGTCATGCCCACAGGCCCAGGGGCACAGCTGGACAGGCACTGGAACACGAGCTGCGATGCTTTGCTGTCTTCCGACGTGTGTACGTCCAAAGAGATGAAGTGCGTCAGATTGCCATCGCTGTGCAGCAGCCTGAGCTCGGCTATACCTTTCGTGTAGGCAGCCTAGTGTTGCATGCCATTGGCCAGCTAACCCCCCAGCAAATGGCAGCCTTCCATTCTCCTACAGCCATCTTCCCAGTTGGCTACGAGGCTTGCCGAATTTACTGGAGCATGCGCCATGGCAACCGGCGCTGCCGCTACGTCTGTTCTGTTGAGGACAAAGAAGAGCAGCCAGAGTTTACCATAAGAGTTATTGAACAGGGCTACCAGGATACTGTTCTGACTGACAACACTGCTAAAGGTTTTCCCCATTTGATTGTTTATAAAAATATATGACTATTGCAAGTTATCAGCATTTCCTGTACTGCCAGCAGACTGTCGCTGGGGACTGTTGCGTAGTTTATAACCATATTGAGTGTATCTGTGTTTATAGGCGTGTGGGATAAGGTTCTGGGTCCTGTTGCTGAGAGAAGAACAGAATCAGGCACTCTGAAACTCTTCCCCATATACCTCAAAGGAGAGGACCTGTTTGGGCTCACAGTCCCTGCAGTCACCAAAATCACTGAATCGGTTTGTAGCTGTGTTTATCGTTTTCATTCAAGCTGAAAGCTATGAAATTTAAACTAATCAGTAGATCACGTTCTGTCGAGGCTGCAGAATATCAACCTGTTTTACTCTGTTCAAGCTCCCCAGAGTGGAGGCTTGTGAAAGATACTCATTCCGTTACGGACGCAACCCTCTGGTGGAGTTGCCTCTTGTGTTTAACCCAGCTGGCAGTGCTCGTGCCCAGCCAAGAACCAACAACCCCTCCACCTCACTGGTGATAAGGTAAATTTGGCTGAAGTTGACCTAATGCATTTCTTTTTTTTTTTTTNTTTTTTTTTTTTTTGTTTTTTTTATGATCATAGTTTCTCTTTAGAACTACTTGTGTCAAGTAGAAGGTTGTCTTAGCAGTTAGACAAGCTGTCATTCAACGAGAAGACTCAGGCTCCATCCGTACAAGCTCCAGCAGCACTATTCTGTCACCTTCCCTGTATGAGGACAAGCCAGCTCCATTTCCTAAAACACATTCATGAAGTATTATTGTTGTTTATGTTGTTATTTTAATCTTCGCCCTCTCAATCTCAAGGCCACAGGTGCAGACTGTATCCAGCAGCAGTGCCCGGTCTAACCAGAATTTGGCCCAAGGAGAAGGTGGCGCCCCCCATACCAAGCCTCCAGTAGTGCACCCCAGGTCCTCTCAGTACCGCTGGATGAAAAGTGAGTGGAGAGCCAATGTCTATCTAGGCCGCTCCCGCATCCAGGTGAGTCTTACTGGAAGTTTGATTTATGAAGAAATAAAGTTGATGGTCTTATCTGTTTCCTGTGGACAGAATTGATAGTTACTTGTTGCTGTATTTACAGGGCCTGGGGCTGTTTGCTGCTAGAGACACTGAAAAACAAACAATGATAATTGAATACAATGGAACCATCCTCCGAAATGAGGTTGCCACCAGAAAGGAAAATACCTATAGGTCTCAGGTATTCAGCTGTTTTAAATGCATTTGAACTGCATTTGTTGAATAGTCTCGTCCAAAGTAACTATAGTAATCTTTCCCATTCCTTTGTAGAACCGAGCAGTGTTCATGTTCCGCATTGACAGTCAACATGTTGTTGATGCCACTCGAACTGGAGGATTAGCAAGGTACTGCATGGGTTACTTTCACATTTTTGTAAACAAACAAGAATCTTTCAACAGTTTCATTGTGTTCTGAATTTGACTGTTGTGCTCCAAACTTGAATTTTGTGCTCTGAGAGTTTGTATGTACATTATTGAAACAGAATGCTGTGATTGTGTCTGAATGTTAAACTTGAATTTAACATTTTAAAATTTGAATTTGTTTTGGTTTATCTGAAACTGAGGTTTTTCAAAATTTACTTTCAAATCCAATCAGTCTCAACACATTCAAGTAATCCACAAGCTACAATTTCAGATTTCAGAAATCTTTTGTTTTGGAGCAACAGCTGTCCAATTATACTGTAGATCTAACAGTCTGTTAGATGTACAGTATAATAAATCTGCTTTTTAGGCAGGAAAAAGAGGGTCAGTTTTTAAAGTACATTCACACAAATTTTAACTTTTTTGCTAGTGGCATAACTCTTACATCATCATTTTAAACAGGTAAAAAGAACATGATTTTGTACCTGTAGTTGTTTACAGAAATATCTAGACTGTTGTATGATGTGTAGTGTAATGTGTAATAATTCCTTCTCATTTGTGTTTTGTTGTAAAGATATATCAACCACTCTTGTGCCCCAAACTGTGTTGCTGAGGTGGTAACATTTGAAAGGGGTTACAAAATCATCATCAGCTGCATTCGCAGAATTGAAAAAGGAGAGGAGGTGGGTTCCTTTTCTTTGAATGGACTCCTTAGTTATTCAGTTGATTGTTTGTAGTTAATATTTTATTCATTTCATTAACATTTGTGTTAAGTTCGGTACTCAAAAATGCTTCTGCTTCTTCAGCTGTGCTTCGACTACCAGTTTGACACTGCGGAGGGTCGGCACAAGATGGCTTGCCACTGTGGAGCTCCTGAATGCAGGAAGTGGATTAACTGAGCAAAAATGAAAACAGCAAATGCATTCCTTCCTATAGAGCGTGGATGCCCACATCTCTGCACAGAGAAAACTGCTTCACGCCACCGTTATTTTAGGAATAAACAGAAGGCCAGAACCCGTAAAGAGTGAAGCTCTGTTGGTTTGTTGCGATCTAGAAAAAAAATGGGTGGAGTAAGGGAAATGTAACGCAGTAGCAGGATGTGACTTGTGCCATATGTGAGAGGCTCTGGTTTATTAGCTGTCTCTATCTGTCTGTATGTGATTGTGTGTTTGTTTGGTTTACATGGAGCGCAGAATCCACCAGCGAATGAGCGAGCACTGTGCGGGGTGCGGCCTTATTGCTTACTAAGGGCAGGCCCTTCGTTTCATACTGTAAATGTATACCGTATGACTAAATGTAGACATCACTGAATGAGGAATGTACAGCAATGAATACCGCGAAGGGAATATTAACTTGCACTAAAAAAAATTTTAAAAAACACACACACAAAAACTTTTAAGATACTTGATTCCATGAGTCAGTTTTATCATAGGTCTCTGTCATGTGATTTGTGTGGAATTCAAGAGGTTTTGTATTTATTACTGAGTGAATGAATTTTATTCTCAAAATGATGAGATTGAGTTTAAGAAGGCTAGATTGCTATTGTTTTTGAAGATTGAAGAAGACATGCTGTTACTTTTGTATAAATGTACATAAAGAAAACTATAGGAATAACCGACCAAATACTACCTTAACCTTCTTGATGTTTGGGTGTTTTTAATTGTTTTTGTTTTGTTTGTTGTTGAAATTTATTTAAGATGGACATTATTTCAGTTTGAGAGTATATATTATGATTATTCTGTACAGAATTTGTAATATAACTACAGTAATTCACAAAGTATTTTGTTGTATTAAAAGTAAGGTATTGTAGCGTAGTGTTTTGTGACTTACACCTACTTTGACCACTCAGAAAAGATATTTTTGTTGACTAACGTGGTAATGAGTTATCAGTTACAGAATCAAAAGAACTCTTCAGAGACTAAGAGATTATTCTGATCTGTTTGCTGTTAATCAGGTTTGATTTTAAAGAACTGTGAATTAGGTTTTGAAGCCCAAAAAGAACTTTTTAACTTTTTAACACAAATAGAAATAGCAACACCATCATGTATTTACCTGATTTTGTTTTTACTTTGCCTTTACAAGTAGATGCAAACGTCTAATAATGTTATTAGATCAATCAGTGTGTGACACAAAGAATCGTGGGAAATCTCATTTGGAACAGAGTTGGCATTCTCATAGATCAGAAATTTTTCTTATACTGATACTTCATAGGTCACATGCTTAGAAATGGAAGAGGTTTGCGTGCACAATTTCAAGTCGACTGTAAAATTTTGAAGACAGTCTTCGAACTTGTAATGTATATGGCATGTATTTTTTTAACTTTCTGAAGACTCAATTGTATATATTTTCTCAATGAATGGTTGTAACAAAATTGTTTCTTGGATATTTTTCTTCTCTTGTATGATATTACATCATCCTGCCAGTGTGTTTGTGCTACATTTTCTTGGTCCTGTAAAGTAGTCAGATTTTTCTTTTTTTTTTTTTTTTTTTTTTTTTGAAAAAAAAAAAAGCCTTTTGAAGTGTACAGAGTAAGAGCTTTGAAGTTTGTGGAACTGAATTTAGAAACAATTACAAAAATAAACTATTTTACATCTTAGCATGTTTTGTCTATGTTTTTATCATTCACAACTTGAGCCAGGTGATTCCCAGGGAATTCCCACATCTTGGACCAGGGAATCACCTTGTGTCCAAGATATGAATAAGGGTACCAATGGCTCTTACGTGACTTTAATGTGACCCAAGGAGTCACCTGCCCCAAGTTGTAAACAACTTTCAGAGGATAAATATTGGTTAATTTAAGAATAAACAAGCAGTTCCAAGTGCTTGAACTATGACAGGATAGATATCCAATAACCTGGATGACAGAAGGTGCACAGACATCAAATTCAATTGTTAAATATGGAACATGAAGCCACATGATATCTTTTAATTTTTTTTGGCTGGTACATAAATATACTTCAACTGAAATAATCCAGATTTAGTGAGCTGTTGAATGGCTGTGTTACAGATCAATATAGTATACTGTAAGTCATAACACTCCCTGAAAAGTCCAGAATAATTCTGCAAAATTAAGAAGGGCCCTGAAAAGTCTGGTATAGTCCTGAATGTTGGAATAATGTTAGAAAGGAATAATTCTGAAATAGAACTGAAGAGCCTGGACTTATTCCTGTTTTTTTAAAGATTAACTCCGGGTCGTTTCCTTTTATCTGTAGTTTAAATACTTTTTTCATGAGCCTTGTGGCAAAATCAGGTTGTGCCTTAGAGGATGAAAAACTCACCAGACTTTCCCAACTCATCAGACTGTCACCTCTTCTCTTCATAAAAAAGGCTTTAGCTGGAACCTGCTTTGCTCCAGATTATGATGTCATTTCAGCTGTGGAAGTTTTTTTTTTTTTTTTTTTTTGGACAGTAAGGACTTACTGCACTTGACATGTTGGTTGTATGTCAAAATGGGATCATGTTGAAAAGTAAATATCTGCAACACCTCTATATTAGATATTTCAATACAAGGCTGAGAATCGATCAAGCCTTGCATTCACATAACATTATAGTGCTTTGATCATTTAGTAATGCTAAGCAATTAAGTTTATATGTAGCATTAATTCTCACATTAACCTTGACTCAAGCAGGTCTGTACTTCAGTGTGTTTTTTCTGAAATTCTTTTTCTGCACTCAGTGGAAAAGGAATGTTTGTGATGCTGAACCAGAAATTTCCAAATTACCTGAACATTAAAAAAAAAGTTTGTAATATAACTGAGTAATTCACAGTGGAGAATGAAACGTTGCATTCAAGGCCTTATAATTATCCGGTTCAAGAAGATTAAAGAAACACTGACACCTGTTGGTGAAGCCGTGTGCATCAGGGATGGTACCGGTGTTGTGAGAAAATTTGCATCCCTTTCAAAAACTTGCTCTCCTGGCTGGGTGTCCTCGTATTTGCCGTTTCTTGTTTTGCCACAGTACATAAAAACTGTGGGAATTCGTGAATTTAAAAAAACAAGCAATTTTTCAAAACAGCACTGGTAGCACAACATTTTCAGAATTCATAGTCCAATTTGCTTCTGAAATTAACAAAGGCTTGTGATTTTTAAAAATCACGTAATATTTCACAGCAGCTACAAGTTATTAATGATGCCGAGCTTTTTATTTTTCAGGCGGGAACGGGGATTTCAAACTACGGAAACTCTCGAGGGAGGGCACACATCTGTCGCGGCTGCAAACTGCGACACAACACCGGTAAACAGCTTTGGTATGAAGCGGCGTGCCGAGCCTCTCTGACAGCCCAGCCCACTTCCTGGTGGATCCTCAGCTGAAGTGAAAGGAGCTGCGTGTCGAGAGCTGCAGCACTTTTAATACTTGTGTTTTGGGAGAAAAATGGGAAGCACGGTGATGGAATCCGGCAAGGAGAGCTCCAAGAAAATAGCGAAGAAGAGGAGAAGTCTGCGGATTAAAATACCAGTGAGTCGATGAAGTATCAGCTGATGTTTTGGTTTTTTTTTTTAATGTTTTGGGGTTTTTTTTTTTGGCTTCTTACTGTGATTGTTATGGAGCACGAAGTGGGCTTGTTGTGGCGTACACGTGTTGTACTTTATATTTAAACAGCCTTCAGACTTTCATGGGTTATTAGCTATTGTTTGTTGTTATTAATCATTTTTGTCGTATGTTCCTCCCTGATCGTGACGTAGGGTTCATGATTGACAGCTGTCTTTGGATCACAATAACCGACTTAAATATATATTTGATATATTTTTTTTTAAGAACAAGATGCTCAAAGGGTTATTACATTTGAAGGCTGTTTCTGCTTGCTGGAAAATACACACACACACACACACACACACACAAGCTATTTTAATGTGTCGTAATCCACCTGTAAAAAAAAAAAAAAAAAAAAAAAAAAAAAGCATTGTCTTTTGCTTTGCTGTGTGGACAAAGAGCATAATGCACTAAAGAACACACAGTATGTGAGGAATGTGTTGTTTACATGCAGAAACTCTTTTCATCGTTTGGTTTTAAGTGAAAATTTCAGCCTCAGTGACTAACTATTCATCAACTCTTCTGTTTTTAACCACAAATACTTTCATCTAAATGTTGTGAAGGAAAGCAAAGCACAAAAAAATCAAAGCCTATGAGACAGACAGCCTGCTCCAAACCACTGAGTCATGATTCATTAGGGTCACTGTACTGAGACCCTTTGATTATTTCATTTTATTTCCATAGCTGGCCCTCCATCACAGTTCCCTCTATTTTCTAATTTTAACAGTTTCTAGGATTCTGGCTTTTTTTTTCTCCCCCTCCTAGACCAAATTGGACTTGAATTGAACTGAATTGGAGGCTTTATTCTAGCTGTTACATTTCTTTAAAAACATTGTCTGAATACCAGGAGCACACTTCAGGGAGAATTAATTTTTTTGTCTTGTAAGCATGGACAGTGTTACTGTAGCTCATCACATGTTTATAACATTTTCTAGACTTGTCAAGTAAATAAATACCAAGTGCCCAAGGTGATGTCTCCAAATTTATTTTGTCTGACGAACAGTAAAAAAAAAGCAAACCCAAAGTTATTTGATTTCCCATGATAAGAAGCACATACAAAAAAAAAAAAAANAAAAAAAAAAAAAGTAAATCCTCACACTGACAAAGCTGGAACCAGCAAGTTAATGATTTTTTTATTTGAGAAATAACTTAAAAATTTTCACTAAATGATAAAAGTGTTGTTGATTAATTTTCTTTTGTTTAGTTGTTTTAGCTCTATGTGGGTGGATGACAACCATCTGATCTAACTAAGGCATACTTTTCTAACTTAACTTGGATGGTGTTCAGTGTATCATTATGGAATGTATGTAGGTGTGTCATAAATTTGTCCCTTTTTAGAAAGATAGAAAGATTTATGTTGATTTATTATTCATTAAACTGTTTTATCTAATCAAAAGTCATTCATGTACAACTATATAGACTGGATTGCCTAATCATAAATAAATTCTTATCCTTCAGGAAACTGTGATATGACATAAAAGTGATTGCATGGTCACAAGCATCTCTCTGCTGGAGGGAAATGTAAAGCTCAGTCGTTGGTACGGATGTGTTGTGTTCTTGTAGCATTTTGCTCATGGTTCAACATGTTTGTCTACTTTTTTCAAACTTGTCCATTTTATTTTACAACAGGCTAAAGCTTTTTGTGTTCATTTAGCATGTAAATGGCTCAGAACAAGGTGGTTGTCCCACCCGTAGAAGGCATCATACCTGTTATGACATGCTATTTTGTTTTCTGCTGCATTTCCTGAAAGTTAAGCCATAATCATTAGCTTTGCTATCCTTGATGCAGGATTTCAGTGCATTCAAGTTCCCGCAAGTGGAGACCAGTGGCTCACCCAAAAGCGTCTCTCAGGCGGTAAAGTATTTTCATTAGAATAATTGCATGGGTTATTTATTTATTTTTATTTTTTTATTTTAAATTTGTGTCAATTGTTTGTTTTCTTCATTTATCTTGTTTATTTGGCACTGGTTGGCTTTGGACACATTTTGACATTTTGACATAGATTTTGGAGAGCAAAATATTAACCGAGGCTGTTGCTCCTATTCTTCCTGCCCTGCCTGGCTTACAGTAACATTACACCCACAGGCATGGTGGGATCATATACCGGAAATTGATTTTTCTAAAACAGCATCCTCTTCCTACTGTGTGCTCTTATTTAACTGAAAAGTAACAATTCTAGACCACAAATCTTTATTTTTTCATACACGAAGAGCTTATTTACTGTACATTGAACACTTCTTGGCTGCTCCTCTTGCCTTGACATGCTCTTGCACAATGAGAGTGAGAGATAGTTGTTAGCAAACAGAGGAGATGGGTGTGTGCGCTCTCTCGCCCTCAGATTTGTCACAGGATTGGCTCAAAAGAAACGCGCTTCTGGAGTTTGACAAGCCTTATGCAAATACAGCCATGAACAATTTATTAAAAAGGCAAAACAAAACATTCCTTCCCTTTTTCCATTTCTAAAAATTGAGTGAGTGTAGTCTCCTCAGCACCTTTTTTTTTTTTTTNCTTTTTTTTTTTTTTCCTTTTTTTACATTAGAGCAGTGTTTCTGTATGCAGCTGATCTGTTTTGATGAGAGTGGTTATTATACAGGTATTTATCCATAAATGTTACCAAAACACTCTTGTTACATTTTACTGTTTCCTGTAAACACAGCCTCTGTATACGAGAGATTCCTGTGTATTCTACTCCATCACTTAAATGGTTAAAAGATTTGCTGTTGGCACATCCACAGCAGGCACTGCTCATTGGTGGGAGGAGGCGATCTGTGTCTCTCGTCAGATTGGCTGCTCCGTCTGTGTGTTTGGTGTCTGTACAGCCAAAGAGAGGGATTTCTCAGTATGTTTCCATGATATTGATCTTGTGAAGAAAGACAGAGTTCTAATCATAATTCTAAAAAATGTTGGCGGTAATGTTTAGCCAAAAGAAGAAGTGATTGTCTGAGCCTGATGGTGCTGTTATTACTTCTGTTCTGATACAATCTAACACACTGTTCAGCTTGACACGAAGTCCTGGATAGAGAGAATTCACTGTGTGTTCTTTGCCATGCTTATCACTTGATTCATTTAAGTCTGACGTAACAAACTAATTCATATCCAAGTTATCAGCAGCAACACTGATTAGTTCACATTTCTTTGAATATCACAAAAAAACAAACCACAACTTTGTAGGAATACATAAATAAATAAAATACACATTACCATGGATGTTAAAAATTCTTACCTTGCTTGTACGTGTTAATAATGGAGTCATGAATTTATGAATTGGCAAGTTAGTAAGAAGTCAAGCCATGGTGCAAATACAAACTGACTGGACTATCAAGGAAAGTTAATTCTAAGAGCTTTTTCTTGCTTTTTCAATTAATTATTAATTATGCCACCCTACCTTGTGTAACTTTTCCCATTATTCACTGGGTTATGGAAGCTTTGCCTTATTATAATGTACTTCTAGCACTGCTGTTGTTTTTATGAAGTGCCATAAAGTTATACAGTGAGTTGACATGAACTCTGAGAAAAGAAGTGACCAAACTTGCAAGCTCCCATAAAAAGTGCAATCAGTTGGCAGTCATTTCACAACAAATGTCTCAATAAATGTCATTGTTATGTACAGTGATTTTCTCAGCTTGGCCCTGCATCCTCCGCCCATCTCATTTACCACTATGGGAACACACTGTGTATAAACATGCAATAATTAACATTTTTCTTCTCTTAGGGAGAAAGTTGTGTCCAATCAGGAAGTCCTATCAAAGGAGCGAGGAGCCCTGCCAGCACTACCCGGTCCCCTGGTCTTTCCCGTTCTGCTCCATCTCAATCAAAGACCAGCTCAGGTTCACCCAAAACCCTCTTCCCCTATCCCCCCCAACACAGTTCTTCACCCAAGTCCCTCCACCGACTAAGCTTCACTGGTATCTTCCGCTCGTCACCCAACTCAACGCCTGCAAACAAAATCCTCTCCAAAACCAGGAAAGGTGAGTCACATGATACTAACTGCCCAATCCAATGCCATAGATTCAGGAGAACTAGACATATTTTCATAAATAAGAACACTTGACACATTGATGAAGGAGATTGGAGGGTGTGACTGATGCATAGTCTGTGCACTACAAGTGAGATAAAGACTGAAAGCTTAAAGAACATTGTATATTTAATCCCAATACATACTACTCACATATGTGTTACATAACATTAAAACTGTATTTTAATCCCCAAATCCCCTAATCTTTCAAAATCAAATAGTCAGATGATACACCCACCTTAAAATTCAGTGTTTCCCCTGATAACACATACATCCAAATGTAGAAGGGACAGTCGTTTTTCTCAGTAAAAGTAATCTTCTCCTAGAACTATATTCCCTAGGAAAGACATACATTTTCTTCCATGCAGCTTCATGTTGGTCCAATTAAATAAAGCTACTTTGACAACAAAAAAAAAAAAAAAAAANAAAAAAAAAAAAAAAAATGTAATAGTGTTTGCTGTGATGGATTATGTATCAAGCACATTTCGAGTTACAAGTTGATTTTTATAGCATGCTGGAATGAGCTGAAAACAATGGCTGCCTGGAAGGTTGGAAAAACAATTCTAATATTTACTGCTCCAGGAGGAAATGGCTGTCAGTAACGTAAGGTTTTTGTATTGGACTCAAACATGCAAAACTATGGGCATGGTCCTTTAATGCATTGTGTACAGAAACAGGTCAGCCATTGTTAGTCACTGATGTTTGGCTGGCTCTGGCAGACTTACTCAGGTAAGTGTAAGTATTTTGTTCAGTAGCAATTCTAGAAGGAAACAACTGTAAAAGAATGGGACACAAAAAAAAAAAAAAAAAAATNAAAAAAAAAAAAAAAAAACACTGTGATATTTTGAGTTTCCTCAGTGTTTATTTATTTGCTAAACCCATATTCAGGAAGTCAGGTCTTCTTCTCTGTCCAGTTTGTGATAGAACTGGCATGAGGAAGTGCAATCTTGGGTTTGACTAAAGGAAACATGTCCACTTCTTTGTTTTGTTACGCACGACGCCAACGCTGGCACAAGCCTTGTCAAACTGATAAGTATCACTTGAGTGTCGACAGATGTTCCTTCATTATCATTTACCCACTTATTAATGTCGTCAACTTTGTCTTGGAAAAGGAAGTCTTTGGGCTTAGTTGATTTTCATAAACAAAGAGAAGCTTGTTTGGCTCTCAGTCTCTGGCTTTGAGTCGTACACTCCAAGGCCAGTTTGTCAGATCGAGTTACTGTTTTGGTTTCCCAGAGGCAGGAGTGTAGCCATAATATATTCTCCATAATACCATAAAAACTTAATATCACTCAGAAAACACAATGGTAATAGTGGTAAGCACAAGACGAGTGGAAATGAGTCAGACTAATCACATCTAATGGAAATGTATTTTTGAGAACAGGGCCTTAGGTTATGAAGAACAGAAGTAACAGGCAGAATTTTGCCTCTCAGTCTCCATGTTATTTGGAGGGCTGATTATTACGTAACAATAATTAGCCTGTTTGCATGGAAACAGTCCTGCTGGACACAGGATCAAACAGCAGAAAAATGAGTCATATTACTTGGCTGGCACATATCCTTCTTCTTCTTCTGTGTTTCCTCACTGGGGGGTTAGTTTGGCAGTCGCTGATGGAATTGCCCTGCTTGGGCCAGACCTCAAAAGTCAACGTGCTCAGTTTCCTCTGGAGATTATTATTGATGGAAACCAAGCTAAAACACGCTAAAGCACATTGGCTGCAACAGGGTTCTCATGCCATCTGCTCAGGATTATTGTGGTCTGATGTGTCTTGACTGGCATCCCTCATTCTTTTAACAAATACTGAAATGGCTTTAAATGATCAATGGCCAATGATAACAGACCAAGTATTATGTCTGTTTTTACATGCTACCACATTTGGCCATAAGGGTGTGCTAAAGGCCTGGTCTACCCTTTAGGTGTTCTCAAACTAGTCTTGACTATTGAGAGACAAATAAAGTATAACAAGGAGATACATTTTCATATCAGAAGCTTTCATTTTTGTAACATCTACATTATTATTTTCTAAAATTCTAGCTTTTATAGATGAGTTCGTTGAGATTCTAGGGTGCTCTGATTACCTCACCTTCACCATTTGCACGCCTTTCAATGGGTGGCAGTGTTTTCTCTGATTCACTTATATCCATATTTGCTATAAATATGATCAGAATATCTCCTCATTCCCCGCAGTTCTAAACATGTGTTTTCCCATCGCCTGGACATTGTCAGTCTCTCACTGCTGGAGACAACTGGAGCGCTTTCATAGCCTTATCTGGAAGTGACCTGACTGTAAGAAGCTCCTCACACAGCCATGCACAGTCACCCACCCGCCCTCCTTGTTTCTCAGTCACTTCTGTATGCTGTGTGTTGTCAGTAAATACAGGAACTGGGCAGTTCTGATTGTCTGAATTCACAACACACACTCCTTACAAGGCCAGACTGATTTTTGAGTGGCTGAACAAATTCCAAATTCTACCTACACTTAAAGGTGTGTTTTTATAACCAGAACAGCATTAAATTGGCTTAAATTGATATCGTAGACATTTTTATTAGAATAATGACAATTTTGTAAGTATCACAGTGATTAGAGGAGACTGACCTCATTGTAGACATCAGATTGGTCAGAATGGTCGTTGGTCTACTGGGCTGAGTAAAGCAGTTGCATAACATGTTAACTGAGATCTGCACTGCAAAGGCAGCAGCTAATGTGAACAGCAAACACTGAGTGGGCCATCTGCTAAGGAAAAGGAAAGCTAGTGGTAGTGAATGGAAGCTTTCTGATCAGCTGACAGAACATGGGATGTTCCCCTGCTGTCATCTGATGGGGGCTGGCCTCAGCAGTCTTAAAGGTCAGCCCCCCAGTGCTACAGACAAATGACTGTACAAATGGTAGTGCTGCAGGTCCCACAAGTAGAAAGACCTTTATGTCCTTATTTGTAATCTGTCTGCCAGGAATTTGAGGTTGAGGAGTTTTGACATCAGGAAACACTGAGATTGTGTGGTCCTGAATGTATGTTAAACTGTGTGAAGACGGAGTGAGACAAATGTGTCTGTGCTGAATTTACTCTGTGGGAGGAGGGAGGGCAGGAGAAAGGGGCGGGGGGGCGATGGAGAGCNTGTGCTGAATTTACTCTGTGGGAGGAGGGAGGGCAGGAGAAAGGGGCGGGGGGGCGATGGAGAGCCTGAGCCAATCATTGGTGTATTCTTCCTAGTCTGGCCTCCTTTTACAGTGTCTAACATGCATTCTATATTAAAGAGTCACCACCCACTGCTGCACCTGACAATTTACAGCATTGAGAAGAAGGGAAAGGCGCTGCGGTCCCAGTTCTTACTTACATCACTTACGAGAGGAATCTTTCTCAAAGATTGTGTGGAATTTACAGCTTTCATACTCTTCATGTCTTTCCCTTCATATGTATGATCTGACAGACATTATATGTCGTTTCCTGCTGGCTCTCTGCTCTTTGGCTCTGGAGGACTACTTTGCCTGGATATGCAAACTTAGCGTATACTGGAGACTTGCTGACGTCATCATTCTTGGATCTAACTAGCATTTCTGGCTTGAAGAAAAGCAGAAAATCTCAATAAACAGCAATACGCATCTTCATAGAATAGGCAAAATTAGTTTTTCCTCCTACAGATTTACACCAAGTCAGTAGACTGTTTTAGAAATATCTTTTTTATCTGTTGACTGAAGAGGACCAATTTCTTCATTTCCGTAAAACAGGACTATCTTTTTACCAAAAGGCAGATCTGGCAGTTTCAAAGGCTGATCTCTCTCTCGCTGGACTCGTATCACTAAGGATATACTTTTCAAACCAGGTTTCATTCCTTTAATACTTTTTTTCATCTAGCAAATGGAGTAACTCACACTGACATGTTGCAAGCCATCGCGGTGCCCTTGTTGCGATGCTGATGGTCATGGTTGAAATTATTTTTGGACCCACAACCCACTGTGTTCCATGAAGAGGTTTGGCAGCCTGAGAAGAAGCAAGAAACGCAAGGAGCAAGATGGGCTAGGAGGGAGGCATCAGGCTGACATACCATGCCTGCCTGGTAATATTCTCAACTCTTCACATGGTCTATTACTCCTTATTATCTTTAAACTCATACAGCTGCTGCACATGTTCTATGTTACTCCAGTAACCCAATGATCTTTGATTCAGATCTTCTGTTTCATTTGCACATATATGAAGCCAGATAATGCTGCTACACCTGCCAATGACATTTTTTGACAAAGTTATAATGATAATTATGAAAAGGGTTTCAGGGTATTCAAGACTTGGGTGATGCTGCAGAAATATTCTTCAAATTGAGCCATGTTTGTGAAAGTGCATGCATAGTCATCATCTTCCTCATCATCAGTAGGATCACTCTTCCCATCACAAATGAAGATAGAGCATCATCTATTTTGTAATTGGTTCATAAATCCTTTCTCAGCCTGCATTTATAGATGCTGGGTGTTGTTGCTTGTGACCTCAGGTCCCCCATATCATTTAAGTGCTGGCTATGTGGTTAGTCTCTAGTTTCAAAAATGCATGTAATGCATCCTCTTGCAGTGAAACGACACAAACTAAAATGGAAAAGCTATGCGTGATTAGATGTCACTATTTTGTGAAATTCACACGGCAGAAACATCCCAATTTACTGCATATACAGCATGGTGCTCCCTGTATTATACATCATTAATGTGACTCCAACAAATTAAAAAACAGGTTATCTTAAATTCTTCTGTGGACGTTATTTGAAATTGTTAAGTGTGGATCTGCAAGGGTGTACTGAAACAAAGCAGAAAAAGTTAATGTAATCTAATTTCATTTGATTTGGTCAGTTTTAGAGCCACACTACCTAATATAGTGTCAGTCAGATGTCGTTATTTCTGTCCCATATCATGAGTCTCTTTGGAGTAGCTGCTCTATTTTGAAAGCATCAAACTTTATTAAAATAGAGAAGAAGCATTTGGGGTCAATAGAGATGGTCAGAACATAAGCAAAAAATTGGTCTTTTTTTCTTAATAGTCAGGTTTTTTATGAGTGCGGACCACTGTGCAATCATATTTCAGTTACTGCAGCTACTATACAATGTTAGCGTTTGTGCTGAATGCTTGATGAATGAAGCACTGGGCCACACTGTGAGGCCTTCAAGTGGCACTTCATCATGAACTTCACAGCTCCTGATTTAGAGCCGGTTCGTCCTCGGATGAGTTGAGGAGCAGGGTCTTGTCATAATGATGGAAGTCCATATGTGGCTGCTCTGGAGGTGAAAGAGTTTATCATCAAGGCAAGGTCCAGTGTGTGACATGGTGACACCTCAGCATAAAACCATGAGCGTCTGGAAAATGTAGAAGTTACAGTAATGCTCCTCATAATGTTCCCTGCAGCCTTTAATAAGCTGTCATGTGAGAAATTTCAGTCGTGACCAATTAGAGGGAGCATGTCTGCCTTTCAGCAACACTTTGTCACATTTAAGTCTTCTGCCATGTTGCAGTTTGCACACCTATGTGAGCTATTGAACCCTTAATTACTGGAGTTTCTGAAAACTGACACATTTCTGACAGGAAGTCTACCTAACGAGCTGGTTTGAAAGCCTTGCTGCTAATTGGGGTTGCTCTAGGTCAAACGACCTGGCCTCACTATCAACACTAGCAGTAACCAGCACACGTATGCAAATACAAGCATAGCCATTCACAGTTGTAATTCATCATACTACATGGCTGGTCAGAGATAGCTGCAGCAGAGTGCCCACTGGGCCTGTAGTGGTCTCACTGCAACTAGCGAGGCTCATGTTGCTCCTGGAGTCATCTCATGTCTCCTAGTCTGACACCCCCGCTGACTCCTCAGGGGGCACCCAGACTCCCAAGTGTCCCAAGAAGTCCCAAGCTTTTGTGGCAGTGACACTAACACAGCATTTGCATTACATTTTAATGGTAGAGAGAAACATACACACAGCTGCCAATTATGTGTTCACTTGTACAGTTTAATGCAATCCAATACAGCCTAACAACACATTCTTCATTTGTGAAGCTTAGAATGTTTAGTTAATGTTTTGTTGATACTGCTTCAGAGAGATGTTGAATTTATTTTTTTAGGCCATAGTTTGCAGCAATGCTATATTAGATTGCATTATACCGAGACAATATTTCTAATATGTATATAAATTGAGGTGGACAAAGCATTCGCCTTTTAACTATGAATTTGCAAATGGCAATAGAAATGAATACACACCTCTATGACACCATGTCAAAATGTGCATTGTTATTAAAATTAAAAAAAAAATACAAACAAGCTTCACAAAAGTAGGATTTATTGCAGTTATTGTAACAGTCTGTATTTAAATATAGAGGTTTATCTAATTAACTGGAAAAGCAGTGTCCAGTTAGCTGGTTTTTACCCTTTGAACCAGCACACACAGCTGCTTTAATTTTTTTTTATCAATTTTATCTTTTTTTTCTTATATAACCTTTATTTTACCAGCATATCTTCCAAATCAGAATGTCCGCTTTTCAAGCTTTTCCTGGTCAAAATGGCAGCACAGTTTGTAAATAGTAAAAACAGCACGATGAATGTAGGGTAGAATTTTACGAGAAATTAAATTAGGACATTAAGTAAGAGAGAAAAACTTGAGGTCACTCAGAAGACATATCCACTATCCACCAAGGCCCAAAGGTCCTCTGATTTCACTTTTATGCTGCATAAAAAAAAAAAAAAAAAAAAAAAAAAAGATTTATCATGTAGATTCATTCTGCAGGGGTTTTGTGGACATCATCTGAACCATTTTTGTACAGCTGAATCAGCATCATCTTAGCTACACACTGGTGAAAGTTGCATGTTTCTAGCCTTATTTGATAATGTACAGTGATGGAATAAATGTCAGACCTCTCCAAGTATATATTTGAATCCATCAGAACTGAACACTGTTGGTGTCAAAATATAGCAAACGTATTGACAAATGCCAAATCGCATCAACACCGCTCTACAAAATTGACAAACAGACTAATGCAGATGAAAATGTAACCTCCTTGGCTGATGTAATGAAATTATACCAATGAATCAGTAGACAGGTGGTCAAGGACAGCCAATTTAGCTCAGCATACAGCCTGTAGGGATGAATTAGTGCTCCGCAGACTTATAAATCTCAGCACACTATGGCAAACATTACAGAATCCAGCTCTTGCAGAGAAGCAGGACGTTTGCTTCTCAGTTTATATTAGTATTTTTCAGGTGGATTCATTCTGTAACATCATATAGAGAACTTTGTGTGGATTTTTAGACATTCATAAATAACGCTAGATAGACAGAATCAAATAAAGCATGCAATTCCTGTTCCTGGGTGGTGTCTAGTTTTTCCCCCGTTAACCAGGGGAGGAGAGAGCTCCCAGCTTTGCCGTTATCTCCTTCTGTGGAATGTGCCACAACAGCGTGGCTAAAATAAGAAGGCTACACGGCGGAAGCGAGGCACACCAAAGAGGGCTGGTACACAACTAAATGTCAAGAGATAGTGTAGAGTGCACTTGTACAGACTAAAAAATTAGGAGCTCATTTATGGACATCAAACTCTTAATTCTTTATAATTCTTATTTCAGGGGATACATTCAAAAGGAGCAATGAAAGTTTTGGAAAATAGTATGTTGACTCATATAGGAGGAGAAATTTAACTTTTCAATGATGATTGTAAATGCTTTATTTCTCAGCTAGAGGTTCATATTCAGATACATAACAAGCACAGCTCTGAGTTTGTTCCTGACTGTATATCAGTGACTGGTCCAAACTGTGGGATCATTTACTGAAACTTATTGTTGCCTGAGGTTGAGTTCACGTGAGATATTTGCATACTCTGGGCTTTGCTTAACGAGTTTGTACCACATTCTGAACAGCGCCACTTCAGCCACCAGTGCTGAACGTGTCGACAAAATAAAAGTCAGCTGGAAGTCTCATGGTGGAAGCCTGCAAATGTGAAGCATTTGGCACACATCAGTCTTGTCACTCATTGTCTGGCCTTAGAAATATGTCGGCGAGGTGGAGCCGGGGCAGCGTGAGTGTCGCATGTCGTCCTGCGTCAGATGGTGACGCCTGACGCTAAAGAACATGTGAGGGCTGTCGTGACTGATGGCCTCAGTTAGACACAATTAGAGAAGGGGCCTGCTTCACAGACTGTTTCACTTTTATTGATCAACAAGCTGAACAAGAAAAAAAAACATCAAAAATAAGCTACATAATGTGCCACAAGGCAAATTTTCCACTTCCACTGCATACAGTTTTCTGTGTTTCTTTCTTTCTTTCTTTTTTTTTTTTTTTTTTTTTGAGGAACCTTAGTTGTGAAGGTGCTGATGGAAGAGTTGGGTCTCTAGGGTTTTCTTAAGGACCACTAGGGTTTTGTCAGCTGGAACAAAGTTGGTACTTTATTCCACCATTGACGGACCACAGAAGGAAATAGTCTAGCTTGAGACACGAATCACATGTTGTAGCAACATGTGGCATCAGTCACAAATGAGATTAAACCTTCAAATTCCAACAATGGATTTTTAAATAGGTAGCTTTAACACAGCCAGTGAAGGAGCGATGCAGAAGTCAACAAATGTCAAATGTCAAACAGCCTGTATAATCAAGAAATTATACAGGAGTGTAATCAAGAAATTATACAGGCTATAAGGAATTATATATCAGGAATTTGGAATTAGGTTTCACCAGACTTGTTTTTAAAATTTTTAGCTACAATAAACAGAAACACCTTACAATACAATGTCCCTTAAGTCAGGGCAAGTCAAGTTTATTTTTATAGCCCAATATAACATACAATCTCAAAGAGTTTTATAGGCCCACACATCAGCAGTTCTCAACCCAGCCCAAGCTCTCTATGAAGATGAGGAAAAACTTGATAAAAAACTTTTTCGTACAAGCGGGAAAAAAATGGAAGAAACCTGGTAAGATTTATCATGTAAACGTTGGTTGTTGTTGATGGCTATCTATTCAATTCAATGGTCATTTTTGATGCAGTGACTCACAGATGTCTTTGTAGCTGTTCAATATAAATGGTGATCATTCTACCTCTGTTAAAAACGATAATTCAGAGCTAATACAACACAATTATGTGATATGACAACAGGAAAAGCATCATAAATTATCATGAAATTACGTTGCCATATAACATTATGCAATAAATAACAGTGTCCAAAATGGGTACTAAGTTCAAGATACTTTTCTGATAATGTTAACACAAGCAGAACATTATAGGCTTCATACTAGCATTTGCTACTATTACTACTACTACTACAACTACTACTACATTAGGTTTTTCCTGTGTTTTCCCCATATCTAAGGGATGCTTGTTTTTTCAGGTTACTCTGTCAGGAACTGGACTGTCTATCTCTAGTATCAATGTTGTTTGTCAGTACCCAGGACTCTCAGTCCCTGATGGATCAAATATGCATTCCTTCTCTGTTATAGCATCTGACAGCCTTGATTCTAACTGCAGCAGTCACGATGTAGCACTTCAAGTTAAGCCAATGAAGCCTGTCAACAATGTCAATCCATACCGTATTTCAGTGTTACTTCACTGAGAAACGAGAGATAACTTGTGCAATTTACACTCAGCCTTGTCTCCTCAGCCTCTGGACTCTACTCACTACCCACCACTCCAACACAGGCATCCAGCCAGCCTGTGTTCACCCAGGACGCTCAGCAGAGTGGCCCCAACCCCGAACGCCTGAATTCTTGCTCCCGGTCCCGCTCCGTCTCCTCGCCTCCAGACACAGGGCAGCGTCTCAGCCTTCTATCTGCTAAACCTCCCATCCCATCTTCGAGCCCCATACCATCTTACTCTACCTCACAACAAGTGAGTCAAAAAACCAGGAAGCTTATTAATCTCAGGAAGCCTCAATGACAAATCCATCCATTTTTTTTTTTTTTTTTTTNTTTTTTTTTTTTTTTTTTGCCTGGGAGTAGTTCAGTCGCTGCTGTGAATATACACCAGGTAGAAAATGGCAAGCTGACCCTTTAATTTGTGATAACATGTCAATATCTTGTATTGCTCAATAGACAGTAGAACTCAGATTTATTTGAGCGGCAAGATTGTAGTGTGAGTTCTTGAACCTGAGTAGAGTTAAAATTCTGGTTCGTATGTGTCAGTAATTCTAGAATATGTATTTAATGTTTTGTTTGCTGTATACAAAACAGAGATTTCACATTGCAGTAACATAAGAGGTTGAAACGTCAGCTCTCTACTTTCTACCTTTAGGACAGAGTGCAAGGAGCAAACTGCTATTGACTTTTCATAGATTTTATTCAAGAATAAGACTCAGTGTGAGACTAAATATTCTGTCAACTTATTTGCTAGTAAGATGCTGCACCTTTTTTTTTTTTTAACTGATTCAATATTAGTAATCTGTATTTCCTGTTAATATTGCATGGATCAAGGAATGTCAATATCGGGTTATTTTTCCTTTGTGGCACCATAACATGGCTTCTGTCCGTGAGTGAGTCATGAGTGACTTTCCTCAAAATCACAAGGGAAGCATGGATGATGCTAATCTGTTTGATTTAACTTGTAATACTACTATGCAGTATGTATCAACAGTACTGTGTTTGCATGATCTGCTCTGGGCATCAGTGGCAGAAAGGAGGTGTAAATATTGTTTCAGGACTGAAGCAACATCTCAAACAGCATTAGAGATCAGAATTAAGGAAAAATTCCCAAAAGATTGTTATGGCAAAAACAACTCAGAATAGGTTTAGTTTTTTATCAGAAAACTTTTCATCTTTTCTTCAAGATTCATCACAACCATTGACAGTCTGAGTCATGATTTGATACCAGTTTTCTTACAGATAATGATGACTGATGGGTTCTTGATGTATTTCTAACATTTTGATGATTTGATGTCTGAAAATCTGTCTTGGACTGTCTGCTTCGAATGATTGTGGATTCTAGCCAGAGATGGTAAATCAATATTTCATTACCAGCATTATACTGTTGACATTATTACGAGGCCTCGAGTTTGAATTGAAGAGTCAGGAGCCTAAGTCTTTGTCTCTCATCTCTCCGCTCTCATTGTCATGCCTCCCTCTGTTTTTCCTCACAAACAAATAATCTCATGAGGTTGTCTTTTTTTGCCAAATCCAGTTTAAACACCAATTAGTTCAACACCTCCCAGGCACTGGGTTAATGTTTGCCTGCACTGCTGGAGCAAACTGTAACACCAAAGCAGTGTGTGTAGATCACTGTGATGCAGCAGTGGGAGATTGATGAAAATGCAGAAGAAATGTTGGCTGGAGAATTGCTGTGTCACCATTACAGAGCGACTCTGGGGATGGTTTGGCATCCAGAGCAGATGTATTGAAGCTTTTTTCATCATGCTGCGGAGGACTGTTGTGAATGCACTTGCAAATTAAGGGCCAAGGGAAACTATGTATCAACAAAATAGCTTTGAGTGTGCAAAAGCATCAGCATGACACAGCAAATGGCATTGCAAGCCATGTGCTATATGAAAATAACATAATTTGCATCTAAATTTCCCTTGTTACTGCTAAGGTCCTAAAGAGTTGCTTTTGCAGAACTTGGTCATTGCTTTCATTTTGTTGAAGGAAATCAGTGTATTTGTGACAAGGCATCCCCAGCTTCATGCTGCTAGGCAACGCAAGGGATTTCCTAATATGGTGAAGCACCCTGCTTGTTCTGCATGGAGGGGCGTGTCCATAGAGCGTGGGCTTCCTGCGTTTCCCCCACGCGTGATGTTGCACTCTTCACTTGTTGTTGTTTAGGAAATGATGCAACAATGTATTTGCTTGGTTTTCTTACTAGGTGGGGTTATTTGATGCATGCCTCTGTGGCAGCGGTTTGGCTGGTGCGTGCAGGCATTGGTTCTCCCTACTGCAGCAAATGGATCAGGACTGTTCCACTCTGACGTGGAAGGGGTGTGTGTTTGGTCTAATAATAATGTGCCGCAAAAGTTGCACGTAATTTTTGTCAAGTTATCTCTATCCGTTTTAGCGGTCCTGAAGGACCTTTATGTAATCAGCCAATGCCGGTGACGCACAATGCGAGTTCGCAGTTTGGGGTTTTACGCGCTACAGACAGTGTGATCACAGTGCGTGGGGAAAAGTGGATTCACCCTGTGCGCTCACTATTCACAGCAAAGTTTAGCTGTGGGGGTNTGGGGAAAAGTGGATTCACCCTGTGCGCTCACTATTCACAGCAAAGTTTAGCTGTGGGGGTCTGCTGTTCTCTTCACCGCAAACTTAGCTCTCCTCTTCCTCTCTTAGGTCTACGGTCCATTCGAAGGTATGCTGGAGAAACTTGAATTAGATGATGAAGGTAAGTGAGCCATTGCTTTCTTAAAAAAAAGTAACATTACCTTCCACGCCAGTCCACGCGTTTGTAAAGTAAAGGTGTCTCCGCAATACCGGGATATAGCTGCTGTATCAGAATTATTATGCCAGTTTTAAATAATCAATTTGCAGCGCACGTCTGCACAATCAATCGATATCCAACGATTCGTCCGATGTATTATGTCAGAAACGGAGACATGCTTCACCGCTTCCCCATCACAACACGCGAGTTCCTCCCAATATCACACTCCACTCTCTTTAGTTAGAATGTTATTTACTGATCTCGATGGATGATGACATGTCCACGCAAGCCGCAGAATTGCAATAAAATAATATTCCACATGCCTCCCACCTAAATTTCATCATGGTAGTTAAAGTTTACGTGGGCAGATTATTTTCATAATTGATAAATCAGCCCATCTTGTATTCATTTATTAATAATTTAGTTTTTAAAGGCTCAAATGATGATAGATGGCCCTCATAGGCTCCTGAAGTCAAAAGTGATGCCTTCGTATGGTTTATTTTGTCTAAACAGCAGTAATAAATAAATAAATAAATAATGCATTGTATGTGTTTTAAATTCTATCAGTAAATAATCTTTCAGCGCTCCTGCTCTAAAATGACATATTTTGTTTTAATATACACATGGAAATACTCAGTTTTTAGATTGTGTCAACACTAACAGTCTTAGATTTGATTCCCTGCAGTAAAATGACCATATTCTTCTTTTTCTCTGCTTCCTGCTGAATACTTCATTGCCAGTCAGGTGCAGCAGTAAGTGGTCTAAGTGGTCCTGAGCAGTAATGGTTATTTAGTGTTGTTGTTCTTGCTCTTGTTTGTTCCCTGTGAGAATTTCTCCTTCCACTAAATGTCTTTTCCTGCTGTTTCTTCGTAGCTGCTGAACCAGAGAGTGATATTTACTTTCGCTTTATGAAATCCCACAAGTGCTATGACATCGTTCCCACCAGTTCCAAGCTGGTTGTGTTCGACACGGCTCTCCAGGTTAGTAGTGATGCCCTCCATGGTTCTTTGTTCTCAATGTATTTGTGATAACACACACATGCTGTACATATGCATGACACTGTGATGCGAGTTCACTAACTCCTTACAGAGACACAGCAATTACTTACAGCAGCATTTACATGTGTGATAAGGTGGGAGTGTTTTGTCTGCAGCAGAACGTTTCCTCTTGTTTTTGGAATTGAGAGAGACCTGCAGACTGAGTTAATGTCCTGTACGCCAGCAGGATTTTTTTTTTTTTTTTTTTTTTACCTGGGAGCTGTTTCCATGAAGTGGTTGTGAAATTGTCATAAAGCTGTTAAACAGTAATCCTGGGGAAGTCTGAGCTCTTTGATGTGTAGATTTTCAACCACTGAATCCACTGAAGTCAAGGCTTAAGTGCCATTATCAAAGAAACGGAAACATTAAAACAGAGCAAATAGAGACAGTTTAACATGTCACATCTTTTTTTTTTAAAGTGTTTTCCTACTTACAATAATATGGTGGAAAAAATCAGCAAATGATTCTTGAATTTATCTGATCAGTGTTTTGCTTTAAGAAAGGATATTCTAATGTTGTAATGAGATGTTTAATCTAATTGGTGTTTTTTCTAACTATCGTTTGACAGGTTAAGAAAGCGTTTTTTGCCTTGGTAGCTAACGGTGTGCGTGCAGCTCCATTATGGGACACAGAGAAGCAGAGCTTTGTGGGTAAGAACATTGACACCCATCTGAGAATTGACTTGAACATCTTTTTAATTTCTAATTCAATCACTGATGAAACTCGTCATTAGAATAATGTGTAGAAATAGGAATTATAGTTTCTTGATAATTTATCTGAAAGTAAAATCAGGTGTAAGAGTATTGCTGTTTTTCTAATTGTGTTTCTAGTTTGTTCTGATATCTGTTTCTGTTGGTCTAAGCTATGACTAAGGTTGAAGTTGGAAAAGTTATTTTTTTTAATAATAAAATCATTATTTATAAACAACTGACAGAAGTTATTTTTTAAAATAATAAAATCATTATTTATAAACATTTGAACTCTCCAATAAGAATAAAGGCTTCCATGCTCTTTTCTGCAGATACACTACAGGCCAGAAGTTTGAGGGCNTTATTGCACAGGAAATGACAAAAATATATAAAGTAAATGTAACTAATTAGTTTTCAAGAAGAATTTGTCAACGAGAGCACATTATGTAGCCACTATGGCTTAAGAAATTATTTTTAATGAAGGCTGTATTAGTGCACTGACACTCCAGTTGTGTTCCAACTCCCTTGCCCAAACTCGTAGGCAGACAGCAGCTTAATTCAATAGCTGCTGTCTGCCTTCTCCCAGATCATTTTATGATTAACTTGCTACACAGTCTGGTCATGCTAAATCTGGCCTCAGACCTCTGGCTTGTAGTGTATAGCATTTATTGCTCAGTGTTCAAAGACCTTTTAGCAACAACCTTCTGCTCTGAAGAACGTTTTTAAGCTTAAAGGACCATACCGGCCATTTTGCACCTTTGAGCCTAATATATTCAATTTTCATACATGTTACGTTACTGACAATCATTTTCCGAAGGATAAAACCATATTTCAGCTTTCCTGATATTTTGCAAAATCTCTTAATCTTTCAAAATCAAATATTCAAGCGATACACCCACCTTAAAAATCAATGTTTTGCCTGCTAATAGTTACGCAGCCTTATGAAGTCATGGCCATTTAAATTTTTCAATAAACGCAAGTCTTCTTTTGGAACTATATTCCCCGGTGCAGACATACATTCACTCCTCACTTTTTACTGCGCTTAAACACCAAAATTATGTAACTTAAAAAAGAACAAAACAAACCTGAATACACTTCTTGTTTGTGATGATGGATTACCTATCCCAAGAACGTTTCAAGTATCAACAAGTTGATTTTAATAGCGTACCAGAATGAACTGAAACCAGTGGTGGTCTGGAAGGTAGGAAAAATGTTTTTTAATTCACCGTTCCAGTAGTATGCTTTGGGAAATGATTGTCAGTAATGTTACGTGTATGAAAATTGAATATATTAGGCTCAAACATGCAAAATGGCTGGTATGGTCCTTTAAGCTGAGCAGTTAAACATGAAATACACAATGAAGAATGTATGCAGATGTCTCATACTTTTTATTTGCCCTGCCTCTTCATGAGAATCCAGTATTCAGTTGTTCAAGTTAATATACTTAATAATACAACTCTGTTTTGGATTACAGTCAGGCAAAATTGCACTGTAAATGTTAATTTGCTATTTTCTACTAGAGATGGAAATTTTCCTGCTGTGCTGGTGTGTCATTGCTAAATGGAGCTAGTGGAAACACTGTGTTTTAATGCCGCCGGTCATGACTAGTGCAGCATGACGCTATATTGAGCAGAAGTCATTAAAAGTGTCATAAACCATTAAGCACATGAGTGACTTCTTTGTCCTGACCCCACCTGACCCCACTGGGCAGCTTTATGATACCATATAACAAAAAAAAATCACCAGGAAGCATCGAACCCCAAACCATCAGTGAATTGGCAAGCAACTGTTGCTTTTTCCTTATAGAGGTTATTGCAAATCAGCTTCTGATGAATAATGAATGTCCAGTCAGCTTGAGGATGAAGTGAGGGGAGATGGTGTTCTGTTGTTTGAACTGCACCTTTGTTAGTATGTGAGCTCTGTCTCTTACACCCCAAAGCACAATAGCTGCAGGGTGTTTTTTACAGGCCTAAAAATTCAAAGTAGAGCAAAGCACCAGGCTGTTTTCCCATGGATGACTTCACCGTGTGGTTAAATACTTGTTTTCATTGCAGGAATGCTGACAATCACAGATTTCATCATCATACTGCACAGATACTACAAGTCACCGCTGGTAGGTCCGCCTGAGGGATAATGCTGGCGTCTCCTGTTGAGTCATTGCTCTGTTCCTTTAAATCACGTGGTGTGTTGTTGTGTTTCAGGTGCAGATCTATGAATTAGAGGAACATAAGCTCGAGACATGGAGAGGTTAGTATTACGTTTGTGTAGTCATGCTGTTGTACAGAAGAACACATCTGATGAGATTTGATCAGTTTTACCAGCAGAAATGAAACTACTACAATCACCTTTTGTTCTTTGCTACACAGAGGTTTACCTTCAAGCAACATTCAAACCCCTCGTGAACATATCACCTGATGCAAGGTATGTTGTTGGACTGGAAAGAGCAGCAAAGCTGGAAGAGTCATTTAGGGTGAACAGAGTTCAGGCTGTAAAAATCATATTCATTTTCTGCACATATACTCCATATATAACAGTTAACTTAGCTTTTCTTGAGCACAATCAACTAAATTTAATCTTACAACAGAATCTCCAATTCAGATCTTTTCTTTAATGTCTGTTTTGATGCCATGGACATTAGGGAAGTGCAATACAAAATTGCTGGAGCCCTCTTTTAAATCAGTTTACTAATGGATTCTTTTAGCAGCTATAGCATAGTGTTTTGTTCCTGATTACAGCAAAGCCTTCGTCGCCTCTAGCAGGCTTCTTTTCCATAGTAACAACCACTAAGGCTCATAGCTATGATGATATTTAGAACCCTATATATATATATATGTATGAAGGAATATATATGTATATTCCTCCATATATTTTTTAGTGTTATCCACAAATAAGCTTAAATAATGTTGTGTTTGCAGCCTATTTGATGCAGTGTACACCCTCATCAAAAACAAAATTCACCGCCTGCCTGTCATCGACCCCGTCACGGGAAATGCACTTTATATTCTCACACACAAGAGGATCCTCAAGTTTCTCCAGCTCTTTGTGAGTCTAACACAGTTACTTTGGGACTATTGAGTCATTAATTGTTTCATTTGAGTTATATTAGCACTGATAGATGATTATGCATACCTTCTGCTGTGAAACTTCAAAGTGCTCGTCATCTCTGCTGCCCCCTAGTGGTCTATATGAAAATCGATGGAATCTACCTCTGCTGTCATGAACTGGATGATTTTGACCGTGTCTCTCCCACCTCGTGTGTGTGTGTATGTGTGTATCCCAGATGTGTGAAATGTCAAAGCCAGCCTTCATGAAGCAGACTCTTGGTGAGCTGGGGATTGGCTCGTACCATGACATTGCTTTCATCCACCCAGACACGCCCATCATCAAAGCCCTCAATATCTTTGTGGAGAGAAGAGTGTCTGCGCTGCCTGTGGTGGACGAGTCTGGTACGATCCCAAAATCTCACAACTCCAGCACTGAAAATGTCTGTTTTATAGTAACACCGAATGAACCTCATTATGGAGTTTTTTTGTGTGTTATCTTCTTGCAGGCAAAGTTGTGGATATTTACTCCAAGTTTGATGTTATAGTAAGTTAGAAATTCTACATTTTGCTCATTATGCGGAGACAAAATGCCAAATATGAGAAAATGATGTTTACGTTTGTGTAGAACTTGGCTGCTGAGAAGACATACAACAACCTGGACATTACGGTGACACAGGCTCTGAAACATCGCTCTCAGTACTTTGAAGGAGTTGTTAAGTGCCATAAAATGGAAACCATGGAGACCATCGTGGACAGGATAGTCAAAGCTGAAGTGAGATTCTCAGCACATAAAGACACATGCATACATGTATTCCCTCCGCTTTCAAAAATAGCCGCATGACTGATCATATGATTTATCATGTCTGTTAGGTGCATCGGTTGGTCGTGGTGGACGAGCGCTCCAGCATCGAGGGCATCATCTCGCTGTCAGACATCCTTCAGGCTCTAGTGCTCAGCCCGGCAGGTATAGATGCTCAGCATTGCTAGCCCCAACTCCCCTTCAGTCCTGAACCCTGAGCTCTCTCTCCCCACCCTGCTTTGTTACCTTGTCCCAGGTAGGAAATGCACCAGCTTTGCTGCTGGTTGGCCGTTAACTTTAGGTGGCTGGAAAGCGCATGGTGACTGACATCCTGCTTGCCCTGCTGGATGCCAGCATTGTGTGGATGAAAATTTGCTGTCAAACCTCAATGCATTGAAATACTTTTGATAAAGAACATTAGTTTCAGAGTTAGTGGACATTAGCAAAATGCTAACATTGCAGATGTATTGTGTCACTTTTTAGAAAAGATGGATAGAGCTTGAGGGAAATAAGGTTGTCGAAGTTACAACTTACACCCGACACACAAGCATGGGCACAGTGTGATGCACATTTCTGCTAACTGTAGAGGGCGCTAATGGATATTGATATTTGACAGCGGTTATTGCTGTAAAAGGTACCGGTAGTTATGTGCCACTAAAAGAGGAAGCAATAGATTTGCAAGTGTTTCATGAGGAAATGCATTAGATTCGTTAGACGTGATGTTTTGAAACCTGAATGCAGGCAAAATGTGGTTGTTTACAAGTGAATCCACATGGGACCTTTAACCAGTTTGCATATTGACATGCACATGCTATTGATTATTACACATAGAGACATGTCGCTCATTGTGATGTTGCTCAGCACCCCTGTTACCTTCAAATATAGTTCAAAAGGTTAGGAAGCATTTTAACTTCCTAAGAGCATTTTCACTTTCCCAGCAAGAGTATTTGGAGCAGGTTAGTGGAAAAACCCACAACATGCATATACAGTGTATCTGTGTTAGTTCTGATTGGCTTATTAAATGCAGTTGCATTTTGCCTGTAGCAGCTTATAGAATGTTTGAATTAAAATGAGTGTGGTTTCTATTGAAGTGCTTGGAAGCACAGATGCTCACTCCGTTTGATTAATTTCAGTGTTGTAGCTTGTTTGGATACAGTTGTTTAGTTGTCGTCATTTCCTAACTAATTTTTCTTCTCCTCAGATGCCTGTAAGGAGGAGAATCTGACTGAGTGAGAAGGAGGAAGCATCACCTGAGGTGGGAATGAATGAGTTTGAAAGCTGAGGAAGGGAGCAGGAGGCTGCGGAGTCGGTCTGAAGGTCCCACAGAAACCTGCAGCTGATGCACTGTAGAGGAAACCAAAGAGCTAGACAGTTTCGTGAAGCGGAGTTCCTGCACTGCATTGTTCCTGCATTGGTTTGCTGAATAAAACAGTTTTTTTTTTTTTTTTTTTTTGGTTTTTTTTTTGGAACACTGATCAGATGTGCACAATACAGTATACTGTATATATACAAACGCACAAACACATGCAGATGCTTTATCATCACCTTCTCTGAGAGGTGGAGCTGTTGAGATGGATTCTAATGATTTGGGCTTCTGTGTATCTTGCGTTGTGTAGTTATTCTATTATGTTATCACAGTTGTTTGCAGTCACACTTTGTTTTGTGACGCCTGAATGATCATCAGTCCTCACTCCAAGGGAAAACAGCCTTTTTCTCATCGTTTAGAAAGGTGATGCGACTTATTTAATGGAAAGCTACATTTGATTATGTGGTCATTTTCTGACTGTTATTGTTAAAGGTCTGCCAAAATGGAGGAATTCGTGCCCGATTTTTATTTGTGCCTTTTGTTTTCCCAGCCGGCACCACTGTAAAACATTCTGTGTTTGGACCGTGCTGCCAAAATGACTGCAGTTATTTAGAACTTTTAAGAAATTCTTGAAATAAGAATGTATAATATTTAATTAACTGGTAATGTTTATCTCCTGTTTCCAATTGGTACATGATTGCCCTTTATTTAGATTACATGAGTAAAATCCTAAATAAATGCACCTTGAAATTATTTTTGGCACAAAGACATGCAGTAAGGCAAACATATGTACATTATTATGTGAGGAGTGAGAACTTTTCATTCATTTTACAGTGATAAATTTTGTAAAAATGACCAGAAAAATGTTATTTTAGTTGATTGAAAACATTTGACATTTATTTTCAGGGGCATCTTTGTTGTTTTGTTCCATCACTGTGAGCAAAACCCACAATCGTGCAAAACGGCGCAGTATCTTCTGCTGTAGCTTTGACAGGATTCATCTCCATCTTTGACTGTAAATAGGATTGTTTTCGGGAAGCGTGTCAGAGAAAGCTTTATTTTTATGAGTGTTGTAGAAGATTGTGTTTAAAAAGACTGCAGTTTTAATATTATTTTTGTAAATATATCCTGGAAATATGTCCAGTTCTAAGAAACTTTGTATCAGATCAACATGTACTGTAAATGTGCAAGCATGAGAAACTACACTTTAGCAGTATGAATGTTCTTTGTTTTACTTTTTCTATTTTTCTGGCTGCAGAAAAATAAATGGACACTGAATGTACTTTAAAACTGTGTTGTAATTCACTCTGCATACATACATACATACATACATACATACATACATACATACATACATACATACATNTAATTCACTCTGCATACATACATACATACATACATACATACATACATACATACATACATACATACATACATACATTTAATTTTTTGATGTGTAGCTCAGTAGTAATTGGAGTACTTTTGTATTGTTAAGTCATGATTTGTGAAGAAATGTTAGATTTAATTATTTGTTTTTGTTGAAGGAGGCCTCTTCTATCTGAAAATTTTAACTCTTTCATTTACATAAGGATATGTAAGGGAAAATGTAAAATTTTAATGTTTTAATTTTAATAATTTAAATTCCAAATGTCTGTCTATCTGTTCATCAGTTCTGGTTTGGTACTGGCCAAATCAGACACATGCAGACACACACACACACACAGTGACTCGACCTCAACTCTCAGAACTAGTTTCATGATGGTTTCCAGTTACAGTATTGCAATAGTTTTATAATTGTTGCATTTGACTTCATAATGCTATCTGCAAAAATTATACTCAGTGGGTCAAAAAAGTAGATCTGCAAGATGAATTAGTATTTTATATGTACTGTTTCATCATGTTAGATAAAGTCTGTAGCTTTTTATAGCTTTGAACAGTTCATCTGCTTGCCTCTTCAGGCTTGGTCACTGAAAACATTTGCTATTAGGATTTGTACTACACTTGTTTTTCTCATTTATTTATTTTCTTGGCTAACCACCGCCAGCCGAGCAGCCATCGCCAAAGCCCTCCAGCCGTGTTTCTTCATGGCAGCCTGCCCTGAGGATATTTCAGAAAAGAGACAGGCAACCATGTGCCACATGTATGTTTTAACCAAACATGAGGATAGCTGATAGTTCATCCTCTATAACTGTGGAATCAGCTGCTGGTTCCTTTGGCTGAAATAAGAATTTGCAGACTTTAGCACTTTATAGAGCATCATGAAGATGTTTTGGCACTCATCCAAGTAACTTCTTCAGTTCTGAGGCATTAAACTGACATGTATCTTCTGAGAATCCTTCACACCTTCAGCCAGGAGGCTCTTGCTCAATATCCAATGTCCTGGATGATTGAGAACCTTCATAGACATTTTACAGAATCCAGTTGCTTGGTGCTTTGATCCAGATGCAGGTGTGGGTAGCAGCCACAAGATGGCACTATAGTACACAGCTGCAGGGTATTAGGTTAGTTGGAGGATGCAATTGATTCCATCTCAGAATAAGATGTAAGGAAACATTTTTCATTTAATATTTCAGTTTCAGTTAGAGATAAATAATTTCAATGTGGTTCGCTTTGCAGCAGGAACTTTTTAAGGAATTAAAACTTGCCTTCAAATGAGGCAAAGGTATCATCTGTGGATTTGATGGATTTCCAAATGAGGTGGGAAAAAACTGGACCAGGCTCACCCCAGACAATCTTCTTTGATCTCCCAATCTCCCCTGTGATACTCTGCAGTGGGAAAGCCTCCTCTACACCTTGTAGTCCTAAAGCAGAAGAAGCAGAAGGGCCTCATCATCACCCTCCTCTTCTCACTGCCCATCTCTCCCTCTCTGTCTCTTCCTTTACACACACATTCACCATCCACACCCACACTGGACTGTCTTTTGAAAGTCTGGGGGCCTGATTTAAAATTCTCCTTCTTCAGACCGTGTCATGCATTTTATATGCATGGTGAGTGAGAGAGAGAGGGGATTGCGTGGGGCTCCAGCCCAAATGAACTTCCCTCCGCTGTTGGTCTCCTCGGGGACATATCCACACACCCACACACACACACACACACACACACACACACACACACACACACACACACACNACACACACACATACACACACAGATCCACTCCTCTCCCCTCATTTTCTTGCACCCTCTCAACTCTTTCAACATTAGTTTTACTGCATCATGCTTTTCGCAAATTCTACTGAGCAGCAGAGTGCCATTGCCTTTGAAGACGTGTGATGAGAACAGAGGCGGGGGTTGTAAAAACCTGGCCTCCGGGCATTTGGGTTTTTGCACTCATGTTNGAACAGAGGCGGGGGTTGTAAAAACCTGGCCTCCGGGCATTTGGGTTTTTGCACTCATGTTTAGCAGCGTATATAGTAGAAGAGGGAGGCTGACAAGTGCTGTGTTTGGGGACAGCTTTGATGTCTGATGGGGTGCGGCTGCTGGTTTTTGCAAAGGCCTTCAAAACTGGCAGATCTTTATGTTGACACAACCAGACTTACACACATGGCTCTGGCCTGATAGCTCACACAGTTTTCTGCTTATGTCTCTGTTTTTTCTCTCGTTGATTTCCTCACTGACATGAGATCAAGCTCAACATTAATAAAAAAGTAGAGCACGACCGATACAGTATATGGATGTTTGAAGATGATACCGATATTGATATTTGACAGTAAGAAAAATCCAGTTAAACAACATAAACCATCTTTTAAGCAAGGATCTATTAAGTTTGGTTATTAGAGGGTTGTGATGACTGTAGTTACAGAAGTGGAATCTTTTTTAAACCATAAAATTTATTATCAAAGATGAGTATACTACTAACAAAGAGAGCAATAAGTTTTGAATAGAAAAATTTACAAATTCACTGGAAATTTAATGATTAAATAACAACAAAATAACAGCAATACTTAAGATACATCAAAACCATTTGCATGCTAAAGAATCAGCGTCATGTCAGCTACACATTAGTGGTTGTTACACGTTTCTGCCCGTTACTGCACCACAATTCCATTAATGTAAACCCTGTACAAGCATATATTTTAGTCTGCCAGATCCAGAGTCTCATCTGGATTCAGACCAAATTTCAGATAAATATTACTGTGTTTTTCATTAGTGTGTTGAAGAAATTGACAAAATTAGAAAAAAAAAAAAAAAAAAAANAAAAAAAAAAAAAAAAAAAGAAAAAAGAAAAACCTCAATGTTAAGATATCTTTTTTTTTTTAAATTTCTGGATCTGGATTTGCAGCAAAAATTTCATAGGATCTTCCAAGTAATCCTGCTAACAATCAAATACACAAACAAACCAATGTCAGCAAAGACATTAATAACTATACATAACTATACTTAAAGCATATTTTTAAAAAAAAATCAAACTTGAATTAAGAAAAAATGTAGACAAACACTAATATATCCATGACAAGCAAATATCACATAATACTGGCTTGCTGATATTAAATAAAAATCAGACGCAACCTGGACTGAAATCTGGTTTATTAGGAACAATATGATCCCACTAGCTTATTATGGATATAGCAGTAAACAACAGAAACACAGTTCACTTTTTAAGTGCTACAGGTTTGAGATTATAGACAGAAAACAGAACAGCAACCATAGTGCTTACATTCATATATGCACAGAGACTATAAAAATGACAGTATATTGCTGTTACACTGTTATTCCTGCTCACACACTGAACCTCTCTCTCTCTCACACACACGTGCACACACATGCACGCACCATGTGCTGTAATGAGAACAGTAATGATAAGTGACAGACAAGGTTTAGGTCTGGCAGGGCAACATTTTACAGATAAGCACTGTGTATCAATGGAGCACAAAGTTGACAAAAGTTAAGTTGATATAGTACAGTAACACTAGACAAAGCCTTCACTGAGCGATCGCAGAATCTCACCCAATCAGCTTTCAGTGATGTCATAGTGAAGCGACGTGTTTTCTCGTTAAGCTATGTTTCTTTAAATTAAACATTAATACAAGTTAACTTTGGTTTCCAGCTCTCTACAACTATACTGTGACTTTGTGGCAGTTTAAGCTGTAAGTAAAAGTTAAATCAGGACAGTATAGCAGCCTTAAGCCAACATTAATACAACACAGAAATTCACTTTTAAAAATTTTCTCCATATATTAGCAGCCAGAAAATAATGCAGTTACAGTGTGATTTCATAGAATAGAAAAAAGTGAAAAACAGTTGATTACCCATTAAAGTATTGTTAAAAATCTGTGATCTGGTACCTTAATAAATAGAAAATGCACCTCCTTTGTTGTTATTTGTAACATCTTCTACCCTATTCTATTATAAATATGGGCATACATAGTGAATATTCATTGTGTGAAGACGGTATCGTTCATTCATGCATTTTTTTTAGATTTTCAATGACGGGGGAAAAAAATTGCTTTTTCATAGTATACAACAAAATGTTCTATAGCCAAAGCTTGTCCAAATTTTCTTTCAATCTGCAACACAAGACAAACATCAATAAAACAGCCTGAAAGTAACAAATCGATGTTGCATTTACAGACCAGATCCATTGCAACCAGAGAGAAAGGACATCTCAGGTTCCAGCACACAGAACACACTGTCTCATCTCAAACAGATGAAATCCTGATGTCTCAGAGTCCATGTCAACCACTGTCTTTGTCAGTGTGGGGCTTTGGGCCCCATATGTCCCATCAGCAGCTGGACACATGTTGACAGGTCCGCTTTGAGACCTGGGCGAGGCCAAACACACCACAAATGTAGCAAATGAAGAGCGTAAGAAGATTGCAACAGAGGTAGAAAGCAGAAACAAAGCGATTCTGTGTAGTATCAGTGAAAAGTCCTGCTGCTGGGTCCTGTGGTAAGTGGTGATTGAGTTTCCAGAGAAATAAATCCAAGAGGAGAGGTCTACTTCCTCTTTGCCTGAGGAATGCACACTTTTCTGTTGCATGGGCCTCCTCCATCCTTTCTTTATGATGCTAAGTGCATTTATTTCACTTCTACCTCACTCTTCTGTATTGTGCTCAACATTTCTTAAGCCATTTTCCTCACTTCTCTATGACTATCTGCCTTCCTGGGCTACTCTTCATGTTTTCCACCTCTTGAAACGTTCGTCGTCAGACTCCATGTGCTGCAAAAAAATGAAAACCAACTCAACATCATAATCAACGAGCTTTCAAACTTTGCAAAAGAAAGCTCAGTCTTCCTCTGGCACTCCCTCCATTGAAGGCCGGGCAGAGTATAATGGTGCTGTGTGTGTTCTCAGTTCATTGGATTTCTTGGTATTTGAGGAGTGAAAGCGGTAGACACACACACACCATGCTGCTTGTAGTGAGCTGTTTCTATTATACATTCTGAGCAGCTGTTATGTAGAGGAAGTCCTTTGAAGGACGGCTGGAGGGGGGTAACTCGAGTCCACGGTTCAAAAGGGGTTCCTCACCCTAATGAGCAGGGGTGGGGCTGTGGCCGCTTCCTCTCCCATGTGGGTGATGTGATCATCATTGTCCCTGAAACCCCATCATTGAGTCCTGCAAGGGGAGCGGTCCCGCACGAGCTCGCTTTAACCACAGTGACACATACAACACTAACACTCAAGGTTCATGCTATAAGTACACAAGCAGGCAGAACGAAAAAAAAAAAAAAGATGCATGCCAGTGATCCTGGTTTTAGTGTGACTACATCTCAGCTGCTTCTTTTGGAGACATCCTTTACTCTGTTTGGGTTGCGTGTCTGGTCTGGTTCCTTCACATGTTTTGATTTGTGTCTTTGTTTTGACATGGAGCGGGAGTTTCTGAGAGAAGGCTTTGAAGAGATGTGGAAGAGTCTGAAGGGTGTCTCTCAGGGGTCAGGGGTATCTTTAAAAGGAAGAAAGGAGTTTAACAAGGGCGCGAGGAGCAGGTGTGAGACATAAAGTCAAGGTGATGGAAAGAGGATTCGCTCACTTCTGCGTAAGGTACGCTCCGATAGTGAGGCTGGCAGCTCCGAGCGCAGCCAGACCGAAGACCGTCTTAATGGAGGGCCAGGAGCAGCTGAACACGGAGTCCCTCTGTCTGTCATACAGCTCCACGAAGGCGTCCTGAGAGACAGAGAGAGACAGAGAGAGAGACAGAAGCCGAATGTTAACTTGGTCGTTAAGGAAATACTGTGTCACAGTTTGGCATTACAATCAAATCCTGAGCAGGTTTTGACTGTGAGACCCACAAGTCAGTTCAGAAAAGAAATGGAGCAGTTGGACAAAAACACATAGTGCAGCTTGGGTCCAGAAATAGCCCAGAAAACAAAAAATTAAATATGAAATCTTTGGATCTCTTCTTTAAGGTTCCAGATTTCTCCATTACTTTATTCTAGTGACTGTAATTGTTAGTTTCGTGGGATAAGACCATAAATATCAATCATCAAGTCATCAAGTACACTGCAAAAAAAAACCAAAAAAAAAAAAAAANAAAAAAAAAAAAAACAACCTCCTGTCTCATGTTGTTAAAACAAGTTTAAAAATAAACCAGTGTGAGATATTTCAACCTGCTTTCAATACAGATCTACTTGTTTCATGGATTTTGTAGAATCATTAGAGTCATTTCATTGATTCTAGTGTAATAATGCACACTAGAAAATCCTTGAATGTGGTTAACTGTGCTGCGTTTGTTGTACCCTGGAACTAACACAGACTTACGTTACTTGCAACCCGCCACGCTGAGCTAAACAAAGTGGGGACTGCATCTATTGGACCAGAAGATGCTTCTAAACATCCATTTATAAATAGAGAAACTGCTGTTTATGTATGAGCAGTCATATTGAAATGACATCAATACTGAGCTCAGGCCTGAGGAACCTGCCCAGCTGTACTGTACTGAGTAGAATGCCTAGTTGAGAGGGTGTTTTCTTTGACTTTTCCTAGTTGGAAGTAGGAAATTCTGTTATCTGAATTTAAGTGAATGCAGCATTTTAATTCGAAACAGCTTAAAATAATGTTGTTGCACTGGTAATTTTTTCTTTTTACTTGTTTTAAGACAAAATGACTTTTAAGGCTCAATTATAGCCATAGTGGAGAATTTTATCCATATAAAATTATCTCCAAAATATCAAGTTTGCTTTTGGCAGTTTTGCTTTCAGCTCAGTGAAACAATCCAGTGCAGATATTATCTAAAGAGGTGAAGAGAATTTATCCAACCTGTAAAGGAGCATGTCAACCTGAAAACATGTTGATACTGAAGTATAAAAATCTCCAAAACTGATTTGTCTATTATTATTATTGTAATATGTATTATTATTATTATTATTGTAATTTGAAGATTTTTCATTTGAGTGCATCTCATATCTCATTCTTCACAAGGCATTTTTAATAATTGACATTTTTATAGGACTTTTACTTGAAATTCCATTGTGGTATTACTACTGTGAAATACATAAAGGTTTGGACATTTCATCCATCACTTGCTTGGAAAACACCTTAAAATGTAAAATCCCTTTGGCCGCCACTAAATATGGGTGGAAATAGAGTGCTATTACACCCATGCTGCAAGCAGATCCATTACAATTCACCGACTCTCCCACTCTCCCACACACAACCTCAGAAGCCTCTCATAAGCACACAGACACAAAACACACACAGAAACACACACTTAACAAACATGGGAATCAGCAATCCTCAACCGCATGTCAACAGATTTTTTTTCAATATATTACATTACATCTAACTGGGAGGGTGGTGCATGCAAGATTTTTAAGCAATATCTGCAATAACTGGAGTATGCATGTGTGTGTGTGTGTGTGTGTGTGTGTGTGTGTGTGTGTGTGTGTGTGTGTGTGTGTGTGTGGATCTGTGGAGCAAATGCTCTTAGACGAGGAAATACAGACATCCGCTTGTAAGCCTTGACAGCAGGAACAGCTGGTCAGGAAGTNCTTCTCCAACGCGAACACACACACACACACACACTCACACACACATATATTATCTTAAACCAAACTGTTTAAATTAGAAAGGAACGTATTTTGGTGAGGTTTAGAGGAGGGAGAATACAAGTTTCCTCTTTAATCTCAGTTCTTTTGTGATGATAGATTTGAGCTCCTTTGATGCCTGTATTTCAGCTGTAACCTGACGTATCTGTGAACAATGGTGAATTGTTAACTTTAATTCAGTCCAACTTTATTGTGTCAGTTCCCATGGGGATGAATAATGATTCTATTTTAATTTGTCTTGATTTAACTCAATTTATCTACAGTAATTATGTTGTGTGTAACTCTAACAGGAATACTACATGCATTTATTCAACCTTGAAAACTGGGTCATTATCCTCACATTTTAGTACACAATTTCCTTCTATCAAAAAAAAAGAAAAAAAAAAGAAAAAAGAGGGACATCCCAAAGTGCATAGAGACAAAAGTACTTCCTGTTTCCCCTCTCTTTCCTTCCTGTCCCATGGCATTCCTGAGGTTGGGGCCAGTGACACAGAGGAAGGATCAGCACATTCTTGCTAATTTGGGCCCTCTGGTCTTAAACCAGTTTTAAAATCAACCAGCATCATCTTTAACCACATGGCATTTCCTTTGTTACACTTAAGAAGATTTAATTACCCAGAGCGGAGAGGCATTGAGTGGAAAAACTAGATCACAAAATGTCAGATAGCTCATTTTGGAAAACTCTTAGAGAATAAACCCTCTGTTTCAGTGATGATACCCTCTCTGCTCATTTAGCGAAGAAGTATTCAGGTATTAATTAGGCAACAAGCACTTCAGTCAGACCTCCAGCTGAGAGGAAAAACACACGGCCTCCTTCATTTTTCCACCCACACCAGGAAAATGACAGTTTGCTGAGGCAATGACAGAAAACAACAACTGGGTTCCACAGCCAGTGCATGTGCCCAGCCGCCACCTCAGCACGACAACTGGCAAACTCACAATGCGTGTCCTACATTTGTCCCAGACAGTCGGCATAGATTATCATATATTTGAGTCTCACGTAAAGCCAAGACAATTACAGTAAGAGGTTCATAAGAGAAATGATGGATGTTTTCAAGAATTCCACAAGGACTTGAAGGGTAATAACTCCAGATGGACTCTGAGCAGCAGCAGCAGCCTCGCCAATGAAGCAGAGCTGAGAAATAAAAAAGAAAGGGGGGGGGGGGNGGGGGGGGGGTCAGGTGGATATCATGAGACTGAGGCATGCTATCACGCTGCACTGCAGCTCCCAGGACTTTTTCACCCACATGTTAGTAGACAGAGCTGCCACAACCATGTGAGGACAAAACAAACAAAAAACAAACCTCTCTGGCAGCTTCAAGTGAAAGTACCACAGTGGAAAAAAATACTCCAATACAACAACAACAAAGGACCATACTGGTGATTTAGCATGTTTGAGCCCATACCATCCGCATAAACATTAAGTTACTGCCAACCATTTTCCAAAAAATACTACAGTAGCAGTATATTTTGAATTGTTGTTCCTTGTTACTTAATTTAACCGATCCATCAGGGAGCAACATGAAAGAAAATGTACTGTGTGTCTCCACCAGGGAAAATAGTCCCAGGAGAAAAGACTTTTTTTAAGATAAATTAAAGTGACAAGTTTACACAGGGGCATGAGTGATACCAGGAAAAATATTGAAATTTAAGGTTGATGTATCATCTGATTTGACTTTGAAAGATTAGCAAAATAATACAAAACTAAAATGCAGTTATGTGTTTTGGAAAATGGTTGGCAGTAATATGCACAACCACCAGTATGGTCCTTTAAGTATCTAAAGGACAAAAGACACACTAACATGTACCCCATATACTGTCTGTTAAAGCAGGTGTTCTCAAACTGTGGTATGTATACCACTGGTGGTACTTGAAGTGCCCCCTGGTGGTTCACCAGTTAACTCTGGAAACGTCTGCAGAGAATTGAAGCAGTAGAAATCGATGGGAATTCTATTATTGTTACAAACTACTCACAAATAATATGTGTTTCATTAAGAAATGTTTTTTATAAGTTTAGTTATGATTATGTTTAAATTGAAGATTTTATTTTTTGTTGAAAATAATCAAATTCGCTTGAGATATGAATCCCAAAATGTAGGGGATCTTCATCTGTCAGAAGAGATAAATGATTGCATCTTCCTCTACAGTAATTTCTCTGAAATCTTTTAATTTCTAAAACTATATAATGCCAAAAAGCACTGTGCCATCAAACTAAAACAAGATTGTGATATAAGACATCTCCCTTTATCCTTCGAAGTAACTAATAACTACAGCATAGATAAATGTAGCGGACTAAAATGTACAATATTTTCCTCTGAAATGTAGTGAAAAAGTACCTCAAAAGTTAAGTTACTCAAGTAAATGTATTAACTGTATGTCTGTCATGCAGTTTTCATTATGGAAACCTGCTTACTGAGCCTTTGAAGAAAATACAAGTAGATGAAAAAGTAGGACACAGAAAGTTGACCTGAGCAGAAAAGCACAAAACATCTGCATTCATAAGACCAACAAAAGAGTCTATAATCCTCAATACTTATTTCTGCCCTTGAGCAAACCATCTGCCATCAGCAGCAGGTGTGCATGTGGGAAATGAAGTCAAGGTTGCAGTTCTCTACAGTATTCACTTTTTGGATCAATGGCTTTTAAAAGGTCACAACAGCCCTACAGAAGCCAAGAATCCAATGGGAAAACCCCTTTTACTGTTTCCAGCCAGGTTTATTCTTTCATTTTTACAACAGCACACAATGAATCCCTTGGAGACACACATACAGAGGATTCTGTGAAGGGGACAGCCCACAACGAGGACTTGAGAGGATCCAGTACTCAGCTATGGGGTGGCAACTTTCTGCCTGAGTGTCATGGTTACCCAGTATGGAAGCTTCACACATGATTTGCTTTTCCCACCAGCAGGCGAGATCCTTTCTGTGACCTCTGATTTGTTTTTCACATGATTTCAACCTCTGGGTTTGTGTCTTTCTCAAAGACACAAAGATTTTACACTGTTCTCTTCCGCCTCCACTATCATAAGGGCAACAGGAAATACCAACATTTACCAAGTACTTTGGGTATCCCCCGCTTTGGGAACGATGTTTGCCTTGTGTGGAAGACAGTGAGTTATCTTGCATACTTGGCTACTCAGTTAAAACCCAAGCAGTACTTTGCCAAAACAGAGAAATGATCAGGCAGTTGTCTGTTTTGGGACGTTTCTGTGGGTAATTGTGGACAGCCTGAGAGATCTTCTCATTCAAGGAGACAGAGAAAGGGATGTGGGTTAAAGTTCAACTTGTAATTAAAAAGCCTGTTGTGGCTTTGCTGCTATATTCACCTCCCCACACTCTGTTTATTTCCTAAGCATTCACATAAAGTGCTTGTGATATTGCATACATGCTGCCGTCCCTCTTTGATTTTTTAACGAGGTTCTTGCAGATTCCTCCTAAGCTAATTATACCAAGGGGAGCATCAAGGGGGAGCAATGGGAGCTTAAAAACATGCAAGGAAGGCATTTATGTCCTTCATAATTCATTTGTTTTGATAAATATATATACTCATATGTCTCGTTCATATATTATACATATATAAAATTAACTGATGTGCTGAAGAAACAAAAAACCTCCAAAACAACCTTTTCAGACACAATAGATGACAGGACAGCCTCAGCCCCCCCTCTCCACCCCTTCTGACAGCAAGGTCAGGTTCGATCGTGTCTCAGGAGTANAGCCTCAGCCCCCCCTCTCCACCCCTTCTGACAGCAAGGTCAGGTTCGATCGTGTCTCAGGAGTATCATCCATCGACCGGCCAAGAAAAATTGAGATGACGGTGGAGATTTTTGCAGTACTCATTACCCGGTTAATCCCCCTGCGTCAGCATAAGCAAACAGAGCTGAGGACACTGAGCCCTTCACTGTACACTGACAATACTGCAATACTTGGAAACAACAAATCTACAGCCTAGTAATACAAAGCTGTGAAAACCCGAAATATACACAACAGATATGCTCAAACTTTAACCGGGATATGTCGAGGTCTTAAGGCTCCTAAGCAGACAAATAAAAATGTAATAGCTGTTTATATGTCGGAGTAAAATCAGCTTTAATCTACAGAATATCTACACTGATTACCTCCGCTAGGGAGGTTATGTTTTCACCCAAGTCTCTTTGTTTGTTATCAGTACTCAAAAAGTTATGACCCAGACACTCCATTAAATTTTGGTGCAGATCTGGATACAAAGGCAGATCAAGGAATTGTAAAAAGTGATTTCTTAACATTGCTACATTTATGTTTGTGAATTTCTTCAAAGGTTATACGTCAATCTTAGTGAAAGAAATCAGGCATATTTTTCCCATGAAGAGTATCGATAAGTGCCATTTGTTCTGGATGCAGATCTGGCAAACTAAAATATATGCTTGGACAGGTGGTAAATTAATGGAATTTCTGTACAGTTACAAATATAACTATAAACTGCTAATGTGTAGCTCAGATGATGCTAATTCAGTATGAAGACAAACATGACATTTTTAATAGTTACAAAGATCTGATATTATATCGATCTATAATATCTAAAATATTCTCTTTATTATAGTTGCTTTTTTTTTTTCATAAGGCCAGTATATTATTAGNTATTATAGTTGCTTTTTTTTTTTTCATAAGGCCAGTATATTATTAGAATGAGATAAATGTTCAACCTTGTTCAGTCTTGGTGGAGGTATGAGTTCTAATGAGTCCTTCTAATTTCTTGATGTATCTTTAATGTAGTACAAAGATGTAAAATAATGTTTTAGCGGCATTAAAATACCTCTGAAAATTACATGGTAAATAATTCTCCAAGCTAATCCATTAATTCCATCTTTACAGGTAACACCAAGTCATCCCAGTTCCAACTGAAAACCTTCAAATGGCCCTTTACACAGCCAGACAATATGGTAATAATACTGGTATTCAAACAACAGTGTAATAAAACAGCAGAAAGGAAGTTCTGGCTTGAAACAAAGGAAACTAACAAACCTTTTCTTCCATTTGACTCCTCGTGTTTCATACTTTGCACTTTCAACAGTTACAGTTACATTCGACTCTCTGCTAAAGAAAGAAAGAACATCTTTTATGTTCGATGCTACCCTAAAGGCTCATAAATATTCAGATTTGTGTCAGCAGCAGCATTTGTGTGTTTACAAAACAGTGCGCTCTCCCACGGGACTGTGCCTACTCCACTGGAACATGAAAGGTGATAGCCAGTAAATCACCCACACTCCTCATGACTCCTCTGCGTTTTATTGTCTCCATTATTCACTGTCTAAAGCGGCATTTAAATGAGAACTGTCACTTTACACATGAGACTTTGCTTTCACCGGAGATGAATAACTCTTCAGTAAAGTTTGTTTTATCCCATCAAAGAAAACCACTGAAGTTAAACCATCCAATTTGTGCGAGCAACATCTAGTATTTCTATGGGGATTGAATTGAAAAACATTTTTGAGCTATTCATATAACCTTGACTGAGCAGTTATATGATCCTTGCAGGTTCTTTTTTTCTTCTTGAGCCCACTGAGTTTCACTGAACAGCTTTGATCTGAGATGAAATGAAGGACTGGGTGACCTTGAGGGCTCGGGGGAGTCAACGTGGATGGATGCAGAATGTGTTTCTCCTCTTGATATATTGGCATCTCTGAACTGAACACCTTACCAAAGCTCAGAGTATCATTTCCGCTCATGGAAACAGGCTATTTCTGTAACTTTGACCTTAAAATCTATTTCAAGCAAACCGTAATAAGTGATCCAAAGTCCTACACAATGCAATGCTTGCCAACACTTGGCACAATGGCTCCCTCAAATGATACAATACACCTAAAAATGGATCTGCCTTGTCTGAGGATGTCAGCAACAAGCACGTCCGGTCCTCAGTGGGGGAAGTGATAGAGTCAAGCCAGACAGAATGGCTTGACTGTTGTACTGCTATAAATATCAAGGCGCTTCATCTTAGGGCCAAATTCAGCGCTGCTCAATCTAATAAAAGGACTCTCATCTCCTTTGCTTCGTCAATTTAAAAGGCCATTGATGACGTGTAAAAGGAGACAAGAGAATGGAAAAGTGCAGCTGAGTCATCACCCACACTTGTAAGGGTTGGTGTGTTTGGAGAGCATTAAAGCTAGCTCAAGTGGCTTTCTAGTAAAGACAGGATGTCTGCCACCTGGGTGTCTAATAGCTGTGTATGGAAGCCGTCCACAGAACATTGACTGCTGCAGTGACGTTGTTGTGGGTTTAAAAAATCCCACTTTCTAATTCCATGTCAGCAATGTGAGAGCCAATAAGCTAATGCTGCTTTCACTGACAATCTGTGAAATATCCTTACAATTACTCACTCATGTTTGTAAGGGTACTCATAAAAAAAGAAGTACATCTGACATGTAAAGAACATCTGTTACACTTTTACACTTTTGTCACCTTTAGCTGTTGTTTGTCAGCCTCAGCTGTATTTAGACTCAATCACGCTTAAAGCTAAGCGCTACCAGCTAAGCATGTATAGCAAGTTTAATAGGAGACCTGACAATAACATATGACCTACATGTCTAAAGAACCTAAATGCTAAAAACATTTTTCCAGCTGCAAATCATCAAAGTCATGTATGCTGATTTGTATAGGAACCAGTTTGAAATGCGCTTATTTTGCTATAACCAAGTAAACATGACAAGTAAACAAAAGCCATGTGCCTGAGTGTTCAGATAGAGACCTCTGATAGCAACCGTGGGAACCAGTCAATTCCCAGGTGGCCTTTTGCTTCTCTTGTGACAAACAGCCCATGGGAGAGGCTCATTTCCTGTGATGGGGCGGCACGCTGCTTCAAGCCTTAAAAGTCATATCCACTGACCCCTTAAGACCTTGAGACCACACAACCACCATCACAGCAGGCAAGTCCTGTGCAGCTGAAAATAGACTGACTGATCTGAGCCAAGACCTACAAGCTGACTACTGTATAAGGCGTAATGATGAGAATACCATCTGCAGCATGGCCTTCACACTCCATGCAACTACATGTGGTGCCTGATTGTTTTGAAGCTGCAACAGAAATGAAGTCATAAGCGGCAGATTTTCTTGAAGTGATGCCTTCAGCTCTTCTGCTACTGTGGTTTTGTCCAAGTTTGTGGCAGAGCTTTTGTTGTTTCACGACCCTAACGGTGCAGAATTACACAGGCGTGAAAAAATGTAACTTTCAGAGGCCGTGATTGGCTCCCTCTTCAGAAAAGGCCTCAGTAGTTGAGTTGCTGCTGAGGTCACTTCCTGTGCCAGGCGCTGTGGGAATGACATCACTGTCTGGTTTGAGACTATGGCTTCTCCGTGGTAGAGCCAACTATGGTTAAATCACAGTCTGTCCTGGTAACTAGGGAAGAACCAGAGGCAAGCCAAACATGTAGTCATACTAATACCGTGGAGAAAGGGTGGAGGAGCAGCTGGGGAGAGGCTACAGTTGGTTAGACACTGTAACTAAGAGATTTGTATTTGTTTTTAACCGTTAACTGTCAACTAAATCTCAGCCTGAAATCTAAAGAAGTTAGAGCTCAACAAACTTTAAAGTGGTTCATATTAAAATTGGAATGCTGTGATTTCTTTTGATGAAATCCTAACTTACCCCTATAATTTAGGAAGCAGTGCCAAACAAGTAGAATGTAATACCAATCTAATAGCGAATTAAACATGCCAATGAAGGAGAAACTATAAGAACATCAAAGCTAGGTGCCCCATGCATCACACAGTCTCTCCTTTCATACAGGAGACGCTAAATGAAAGCTTGTCAGTTTTGGCAACAAGATAGTGGAGCAGTTTACGTGATTGCTGTACATGAGGCCAGGTTTCAGGTTTGGCAGTGTTCTCGTGTACCCATGTAAATGAGAGAGGCCACAGTCTGGGACAGGGTGCAGCGAGCAGAGGAGGCACAGGATCTCAGATATCCATTATAATCTTAGAAAACAATAATCTGTTTGAGCCACAGCTCCATTGGGAACCTCTTTGAAGTGGGGAAAAGAGAAGCTAATACTCCTAATTTTCCACATTCAAGGCAAATTTGATCTACTATGTTGTCATATTTGGAATTTGGTTAAAAGTATCATGGTTGAAGATAAAGTCTGGTAAAAACTCAATCTGGTAAGGAAAGCAGGCTGAGGACTGAAAATGTGGAATGCGTGACAAAACTTCCTTGTTCCGAATGGAAGATGAGGTCATTGTGAAACAGGGGAAGTAATAATCAGTCTTACACAATTCAACTTCAGACTCAGCTAAACCTCACATCTCGTCTTAGATACTAAGCCTATGCAATGTTTGATTGTCAGCGATCTCAGAATTAACTCCGATGTTCTTCGCTGAGAAAGCTTTTCCTCCCCCTTTCTCTTTTTGGCCTGGGAGACTGGGGAAAAGTTCAACGACCTCTCTCGGGCAACCAGCTGATTTTCATCCAGGCTGGAGGAGAGGAATGAGAGGAATGCATTGATGTGTGGAAACAAACAACAGCACTGTGTGCCTGAGAGGCCTGATATGAGAAGTACTGAACCTTAGATAACCAAGTCTGCTGCCTAATTCAGACAAGCCACATATAAGGAACATAGATTGTACACCGCACAACTGCATTATGTAATAAAAAAAAAAAAAAAAAAANAAAAAAAAAAAAAAAAAAAGGTACAAATACAACCGTCTCTGGAATGGACAAAGTGTATATCCCACTGCTTTTAATCCTGATCTTTCTTTGTGTCTTTGGTCAGCCACGTCTAGTTCAATGTGACCCGCAGAGACGTTGGAAAGAGCTGCTGTATACCGAGCGGCTAGTTTTCAAAGGCTGATTGTTTGAACTATCTAGAGCAGGTTGGCTCACTCAGAGCTGTGTGACCTTCCCTGTCTGTGTGCAGAGACCAAAGGGAAACAAGCACAGCCTACCTGATGAATGATAATAAGCTGCCTATTGTGACACTGAAGGTCTGGTGTGAAAATGTGCGGAAAGCTAATAAGCAACACATCAGTTTCATAATGGAGGAACTCTCTTGGCATTTTCTCTCTGGGATAATCCCTGGAAAATGTCATTAGTGGTGTTCAGTAACTTCCTGTTGCTATTGAGACAAAGTGTGCCAAAGATTAGAATAAGAGCCTTAAGCAGGGACTGTTTATACAGCTAAAAATGTCATTTTGTGCTTTGTAATGCCCATGAGGATGCTTCGTGTTCCTCTACTTTCTTGTCAGCAGCTGTATCAGCTGAGCATCAGATGATTATTGAGTCAGATGACTTTCAACTTTATCCATGTTTACTCTGTAAATTGTTGTGGGATTTGCTAAATTACTGTGTCTACTGACTTCATTTTATTTGGCCTTTCAACCCTGGTGGGCATCACTTGCTCTGCCCAGGCAGACTCTTGACCTGTGACTGATCTGTTTAAAGCATTATAAAGCTCCCAAACTCCATCCTCCATCCATCCTTCTCCTCTCCCACCTCCCCACCCTGTTAGCCTCACCTCCCGATCAAAGACACCCTATGAAGTCCATCCAATAATAGTTTAACCCTGTGTCCTCTATGCAGCGGAGGGATGTAGACTCACATTAATTCAAACAGAAAAACAGTGAAGGTCAAGGTGTCTGAGTGCTATGATAGATTGCGGAGCTTTTGAAAAATGAATATGAAGCCAAATGATACAGTATGTTGTAATCAAAGTTCTGAAGTTCTTTTGATTACATATATACTTAAATATTGGGCTCTTTCCTCATTGATTTTTTTTTTTTTTTTTTTTTTTACAGCAACACCATAAAATGTGAAAGATGAAAAAAACACTTTATTAACTTCATTTACTCAGTTTATTAGATTCTGGTGGTTAGATCTGTGGATATGTGTCTAGACGTGTCTCACAATTAACGCTCCTCTATAAAGCAAAATGGCGCCTGACATAACTGACTCCATAAAAGTCACAAGATGGTTGAATCCTTAAAACCTACAGAGGCTGAAATTATTACCAAAATACTAACAAAATGCCTGAGAAGAAAGGGATCCGCTGTCAGCTCTTCTTATTTTCAGTTCTCCCCGTTTTCTTTGAAGTTTCTGTCATTATTTGAAGTTGTAACGACAGCCCTACAACCAATTAAAAGCAGTACCTTCACAGCAGACCCAATGAAATTGATGTAATATAACTGTGGCAACGCTGGGTATGCCCCTGCCAGCATGATATCCCTGTCAGGCAGCAGCGGTGCTCTGAAAGCAGCACAAGTTATTTGTGACAGTGACAAAATGTCTGTTGAGTCTGGCGAGCTGACAGAATTTGGTTGTAGGTGTGGGAGGACATCAAGGTTTAAGATGGCGAGGAGTTTAGATGATCACTGCTCTCAAACGCTACGTAGCAACTTTCCTTGGCAAGCTTTTATCTTCGTGGCATTCGCTGGTGCATCATTTTCTCTGCACTTCAAAACTCATCAGTTGCCATCAAAGAGGACTGCCAGCGATTGGTGTTGTGTGCGTGAGTTTTCCAGGAGATTTCTACACACCCGTGGAATCCTTCAGCTCCAAATGTGGGTTTTTCCAAGCTCTTTTTATCTGGTTTTTCCTCCATTTGACACAACAAGCCTCTACTTTGATGCCTCCACGTTAAAATTCGACATATTAAGCCACTGTCTTGCTCAAAGATACCAACACAAATCATCGGAAATGCTGTATCAATAAAACCAAGTCAAAGTGATATCTGATGGCTGACCTCACTCAGCCTCCACTGATGGTGAAACAGATCAGATTTCCTGAGGGCTATTTGCTCTGCTGCCAAAAATTACATTGGGTAGGGGGTGCACAGAATTATTTACCCCAGACCTCCATGGATAAGACAGAGAAATCTATTTACCATTATCTGGCTATCATAATTTTTTTGGAGGGCATGTACTCAGCATTTCAGAGAAGAGCCAATAATGGCATGCTGTGTGTTAATGGGTAGTGTTGTGGCTAGTTGCACCGGGAAATCCCAGTGGAGATGGCAGCAGTGGTGTGTATGTGGGTGTGGATGTCTGTGTGTGCGTGTGTATGTCTGTGTGTGTGTGTATAGTGTGTGTGTTGATGGTGAATGGCATGGCTAACAGGAAGCTAGGCACCCCGGGGCCATCTGCTCCCTGCCATGGCTCACATGTCACGCTGTGACAACACAGCATTATTGATTCACACCACCACATCCGCTTCTGTGTGTGCACTGCTGTGTATATATCTGTGTATGCATATGTGTGTGTATGCGTGTGTGTGTGTGTGTGTGTACAGAGCCATTTTGAGGATACCAGATAATTGATTTTCACCAGTACATCCGCCTATGTGTTTGCCTGGCTGTGTGCGTAGTATGTGTAAAATATGAATCTTAGAAACCTTAACAACTGTTTAGGCTTTGCTATCCATGCATCTTCCTCTTTGTTAGCGTGGAAGTAATTTAAGAAGTGCAGCCAGTTGCATCTCGAATAGCAGTGGCTATTGTTGCAGTAGAAATTAATTGAAAATATCAAATCTCCTTTAAAGCCCTTTCGGGGGTTTGTCCCAAAATATCTACAGTAGCTAGACAATGGGTGGTACTATTTAACCTTGCCCTATATTGATATGCTGCACAGTTTGCAAGGGTGTGCCCACTGGCAAAGTCAACTAGTGTCTCAGTGGGCTCCTCATTATCCAGACTCCAACATGACAGGAAAGGTGGAAACTTCTTTTATCTAGTCTCAAATGGTTCATTAGAACATTTTTCCATACACACTGGCAGCGGTTTGTGTTGTGAATGTGATGACAGTGCAGAAGCAAACAGGGAAAGGATTTACTCTATGTGTAACACGACAATTAAAGGACCACACGGGAGAACTGATGGTAACACTTCTATATTTAGAGGCCTCTCACATGTCCCTGCATTTTTCAAGGATTTGCGCTGTTACCTGACACTGTAAGCCAGGTCGCAGGGTAATAGTGTGTTTGAGTGTGTTGCATGTGGGAAGTGAGTGTGCACGTGGATGTGCGGGGAGGTTGGAGATGGAGGGTGAGAGAGAGAGAGACAGAGACAGAGAGGGCATAAGACAAATAAAGAGAGAAAGGGAAAAAGACGAGGTAATGTGTTGAGTGGAGCATGGAGGAGCACAAATGTGAGGAATGTCCATTTACTGTCCAAGTTTATCTGGTCCATATATTATTCATTGGTTTGTGTTCTGGCTGGGATAGTGCTTTTAAACAGTTCTGGCACATGTCCCTTATGAAACAGGAAACAGCAGCTCAGAGTGATTACTGCAAAATAATAATAACACAAACTCGTACAGATGAATTCACGAACCTGAAGCTAAAGGCACACGTATCCCCAGAGGCCCACACGGAAAGAGACACACACAGATTTGAGACAGACTAAACTAAAAACACTGAATGAAATAGCCTCACCAAACGTGATTGGCCACAAAAGAACACAACGTCCACACCCTTCACTGGCCACTCAGGAAAACAACACCCAGGTCGTCTCTATTATTTATTTACAGTCACTGTTCCTCAGCAGACATTCCTCCGGCTCTCCTGAGGAGGCCCAGAAATAAGCACACAGGATGGGATGGAGGGCCTCTGGGGAGACGCGAGGAGGCAGTGGAAACAGACGAGACCTCGCTAGACTCCAGAATTATATGGCTGAAACTGTAATGCAACGGTGTTTCTATGCTAATTATGTTGTTATAATGAAAGCCAAGCACAGCAAAGGTGTGTGCTTTTGGCATGTTTCAGATTCATGAAATGCTTGGCATGTATAGAAAGGTTAAGACGGTGTAAACAAAGCAAGGAATGTCATGTCAAGCTAAAAGAAATATGATGAGATGGAGCTGATGTTATCGTCATCATAATAAAAAGCACTATTAGGTAACTTATTTTTTTTTTTAGAGACAATTTTGTTTGTGTGTTTCTCTTCTTGTCACAGATCTGTGAAATCATCTATTATTATAACTGACAGCCTGTCTACAGGTTAAGGATCAAGATTTTATTAAACTAGAGATTGATGAAAGGGCTGCATTTCAAAGTTGCAGTGTATGAAGCTACAAAAAAAATCTTATGTTGCTCTAGCTATAAGAAATTGTTTTTGATTTTGGAAAATGGCAATAAAGTAGGCCTAAAATGTGTCATTGTTCTTATGTGAACATTATATTGTAAACATATTATGATCAAAAAGTACCCAGCAACTTCACAAATGATTTTGAGCTTTAAAAATTACACATCAAATTCATCATGTCTATATCTTCCAGCATCTTAAAAATGCCCAAATGACCTTGGTTATCAGCATCAAATCTAACTGGTCTGCCTTTTTAACTGCACAGTAAAGGGTTAAACATGTTTCCAAAGTATTCTACATTCAAAGATCAGTGTTTGGAATAGGGGACTTTGTGCTTTGAGCATCTCAGAGAGCAGACATCTGCAGATCTCTCAAGCCTGATCGTGAAAGAAAGTATTCATGTCAGAGAGTTTGAGCCCAGAGCTGGCTGCATCTGTAGGAAGTTTCTGAGATGACAGTTGCTGGGCTGATGAGTGTAAACACAGTGGCAGATGGTGAGCGACCGAGGCCTGTGCAGCAAAAGGGGTACAGTATGGGGAAAAATCTTGGCTGCTCGTAGCCACACTAAGCTCTTGTGTAGTGCACAAAGCCAAGAGTCCACATCAAAATTAACATAGTAGAAATGACAAAATCTCAGGCTTAGTCACAGTCATAGGGAAGGACTTAAATGAGATGTATTTCTCAAAGTGCAGAGAAATGCTTTTGCTTTTCCAGCAGTGAAATGATGTTGTTTGTGTGTTGTTATGACGGGAAGGGGGAAAAAAAAAATCCTGAAAAGCTATTTGCATGAGTAATCATGTATTACTCTGTTTATGGGAAACAAGCCAATAGAGTTCATCTCACACTCTAATTTGTGATGCCAGACTGATAAACAATGACAAATTAACCAATGAAAAACTGACTGACAGAATGCTGACTGAAAAAAAATGGAGAAAGTTTAGCATAAATTTTAAGGAAATCTTGACTGCACTGCTCAAAGCCATGTGAAGTTTTGCTTCAAACACATCTTGAATAGTGCAATAGTAAGTATTTTCCTAAGTTAAGCAGATTTCATTTGCATCTAGGAGACACAAATTGGCCGTAAGTGAGAGCTCATTGTGAATTTTGCCTTCCTATGTGCGCCTGTGCCTCCTTTGTCAGGCAGTAGCTCAGTTTTTTTCTTTTCTTCTCTGCCGACATGTCACCTAGATGGAGATTAATGACTTCCCCACTGTCCCAGATCCACTCAACCTAAACAAGCACAGAGGAAGATGCCCACAATACCGTAGCAACATGGAGGTCCCACCCCTCCACCACCCAGGCTGTAGGGACTCCCCCAAAGGATGGACCCAACCCAAGCCTCTATCCTTTGTGTCTCCTCGCAAACACACACACACACACACACACACATACAACACACACCTGTGACAGAGAGAAATAGGCCACCTGGCTTGCAGCATTCCTCAGACAACCTGATCCACAGTGTCTTACACTCTGCAAAAGGACCACAGCAACTTCAAAACAGGATTTCAGGTTGTTTAAATCCATCCTAGCAGTAAAGATGAGAGAAGTTCATTTCTCTACATTGTGTTTTGAAGCAGTTTAGAGCTCCCGAGTTGTAAAACCAGCATTTTTGTCTGAAGCATATTTTGGCTGCCAGTTCTGCCAGTCAAATGTTTGAGTTCAAGCATGTAATTTCAGAAGTCAGTCCCCACCTGACAGTTTGTCCAATCACTTCATATTTACCAAAAGATCCTACAAATAAACACAGGTGTCCCACACATGGCTGTGTGTGCAGTCTAATTGCACTTGTTTCCCCAAAACTGCAATTTCTGTCACCACAAAGAACAGGAGAGGATGAATTTATACAGGTGGAGAAAAGCGAGTGTTTAAAGGATGGTGTTTCAGGTCATGGAGAGCGGGAAGGAATCACTGCAGAATGCATTTCAACCTCAGCTGGGTTTCACAAATTGCGTCTTTATTATTTCTGAGAGGTAGATAGTTTTGTTTTGCTAAAAATGTATTTGTCTCACGGTGATGCCTAGACTCAACAACAGTTAGTGGGCACTCACTATTTTGGGTTCGGATTGTCTCAAAAACAACAGGAAACAGAGGGTGGCTGATAGAGAGCCATTTCCACACACTCTTGCATGTCAAAATGTCACTGTTAGCTTGATTAGCCCCCAACGTTTGTTTTTAAGAACAGTCAAAAACACAGGCTCACCTCTAACACACAATAACATAGAGGGCCCAGCAAGAAACCATATAATACAACCTGTGTTCCTGCAGAGATAACTGTGTTTATTCAGATAAAGTACATGTTATTACACTTCATTAGCCTTTAAACCACTAAAAAAGAGAAAATCTGTGTTTCAGAAACACATCCTATCTAGACAAAAGCTCTGGGCCTGCAGTATCAGATATTAGATGTCAGATAATAACTGAAACGCACGTCAGGGAATTCCCCCACCTGACAGGCATGAAAAAGGCTATAAATCAACATCAGTGTTATACTACAATATGTGTGTACTAAAGATTAAAATATTTCAAGTAGAACTTCACAGGAAGGATTAAAAAACTTGCTCAGAACCTGATTTAGATGAGGTTTTCTCAAAACTTAATGCGGAAACAAACCAAATTGGATCCATATGCTTGCAAATAATCCAGCATAATCCGTTGGATTAAAAGACTGTGCTCTGTCTCCATCAGATGTGGAGTAGCAAAATTACACTCATCTCCACCCATCTGGAAAACACAGACTATGATGACCTACATTGTACAGTGGGCACGGGCTCCAGAGACTTCTAGCAGGCATCTCTGCAGCTCAGTCTGCGCCAGCTTCAAGGCACAGGTTTAAAAATCAGACAAAAGAGTCCCAACCCAGATGCACAGAGGACTGCATGTTAAACACAGCAGCTGCAGATTAGCACTGTGTGTTCCTGCAGGGCCCTCCCTCTGTTGGCTGCCTTTGATATGTGGCACAACCTGCCACCTTCAGGGGCATGACAGACTCAAGGGGAATGTTAAATGGTCCTTCCCTTTGAGATGTAATGTTCAGTATGAATCATTGATGAACCCCCAATCCTGATACCTTCTGGCTAAGATAACCAGGCAACACAAATGTTATTCTCTCATTAAGAGCACCTCGGCTAATTAGAGGCTAATTCATGGCAGACTGTTTTAATGGCTGATGAAGAGTACAGCGCAGAACTGGCTACAGTGCTCCTCAATGGGAACACCAGCTGCAAAAAAAAAAAAAAAAAAAAAAAGAAGAAAGAAAAAAAAGGAGAATAGTTGCAAAAATGGATATGGTATTTCTTACTTTTTACTTTCACATACATGATGTGTGTGTGTGTGTGTGTGTGTGTGTGTGTGTGTGTGTGTGTGTGCATGTGTGCATGTGTGCATGTGTTGGCAAGTAAAGGATGTGTAGACACCTGTCCTCATTAACACCCAAAACTTCTAGTGTCATTCGGATCTGTTGAAAATGGCCCGATAGTTGAGCCCTGTCCAGTCATGCCTGGGGGCCTAAACATATTAATTCAATAGCTTTCTGTCCCTTGACATGTGTCTGGTCTCCTCCCTTCTGCAGGAATAATGACCAAACTCAAGCATCACAGCAGCTCTGAAACATAAGAGAATGTTAGACTACTACAACGTGGAAATAATCACTCTGTTATTCTCATTGGATAAATCAAATACTGTTTTGTGACTTTTATTTTCCATGTAATATTACACTTTCCTCTCCTTCCCTAGTGAAGCGGCTTATCTGCCAGTGGCTTTAGAGTTAAAGGGGCGGGCTCTATGTTAAACGTCGGGAGGTGTGACTGACTACACGCTCTCTGACTGGCCAGATAATCTTAACAGTCTACGGGAGCGTCAAATAGGCCGCTTCATAAGTGATGCTGTTGGCGTATGACTGGATCTATCGTGCGTAATGGGAATGGGAATTTAATGGAGAACTACACCAATGGTTACGAATTATGTGCCATTAACACAAAACCGAAAGCAGATTTTCTACATTTATACAGAAGGTGATTACACACTGAGAAAAAAGCCCTTCAAGCAGAACTTCGCGCATAAACCATGTCATCTAATAAAACCTACCCATCCCCCGTTGTCTTGTATCCAGCTGTTAAGAGGTCCATTTAAATACTCCGTCATCCACTCTGCGATGTTGTCCACTTGCGATGTCATCTCCTCTTTGGCTGCGCACTCCACGCATACTGTGCCCCCGAACTCGAAGAAAGCGATAATCCGGCCCCAGTTCACCCCATCCCGAAACAGTTCATCTATCACCTCGGTGAATCTTCTCTGCGCTGTGCCGGACGTGAGGTACAGCTGACGCGACATCTCCGTGAAGTCCGGCTGGTACAGTCTTTCAAGTTCATCCCCAGCCTCACGCAGAACTCTGTGGATGTCGGCGTGCGGTTCTGACGCGGGGAGCCTTTTGCTGAGGTGGATACTCCCGGTGTCAGGCCCGCTGCTGGCTCCATGGCACCGACGGACTAAAGTCGGTGGAGGAGCAACTATTGAGCCGTTAGCAGCATCTTCCTCCCTGACATCATCAAAGCCCCAAACGTATCCTCGTTTCGAGAGTTTATGGCAAATGTACTTTTCCACAATAATGCGGTTACACTCGTCCGCCATAACGGCTTAATTTGGCACTTTGTACAGACGGAGACCGGTATCCTAAATGAAACGCACCATGACCAAATTCGTTCACTGTGCAACGTCCTGCACAGGCTGGGGAAACTCGGTTAGAATAAAATATAAGCAACGCAGCGCGCAACCCCACTAAGAAAATGTTTTGTTAGTTGAAAAAAAAAAAAAAAAACNAAAAAAAAAAAAAAAAAACTCTGCAAAAACGTTTCAAGAGTGGAAAAAACACAGAATCCGTGTTAAACAGTCCTCATTTCCCGAAGCTTTGAAGGAAAATTGGAAACCTTCTCATTGCATAGAAATCCAAGATGCGGAAGAGGTTGGATAATGTTGATCTGTTCCGTGCACATCACCCATGCAGAGATGTGTTTCCAAAAACATTAACGAAGGCCAAACTTGTACGCGTCTAAAAGGGCATTAACGCCGCCAAGTATTTTCGCAGCGTTTACGCACAAGCAGGCGCAGGACCAGACAAGGTCGGATTGAATCCCCTTCCACAATTGCTGCTCATATCCTCCTCCTCAGCTCCCTGCCCACCGCCAGTGGGCCGCACTTTCGTGGTGATGTATTCCTGACGTCATCTACGCAAAGTAAATCCTTTGGCTGCGCTTAGAGACCACAAGTGCGCATGAAGAATTACAGCAAAACACATTCATAACAGAATTGCTTATTAAATCCACCTGTTTTAAAATTGAAATTAAAATCCTTAAAAATATTAAAATAGAGATAGCCTGCGTTCACTGGGATGTTTTCAAAAAGCTCTTCAGAGTATTTTGGTTTATTTATGAGCAGCACAGAAGCATCTCGTTCTGCAGAAGGGGCTTTGATATGGTTCAGCCACCCCCTTGTGGATGGACATCCAGCCATGTAGTACAAAATTGATGTACCTGTATGTTCAATTTCCCTGTTCTCTGATTCACTTTCCAGTTTTTCCTCAAGCTTCCTGCAGCCTGCATGTCTTCTGCTTATCCTCTGATGTAACAAAGTCCCAGTATCCAGAGAAAGCCATGCCCTGAACAGCCTCCTCATGGAAGATTAAAATATCTCAAACAGAATACTTAACATCCCATGATGCTCCAAAGGCAAAAAAAAAAAAAAAAAAAAAAGTCAGTACATCATATATCTGAAAGACACAACTCTTACTGAGTGATGACTTTCTCAGAGGAGGCATGAGCCCCTCAACTCAGCCAAAAGGCCTGCAGCTCCAACAGACAGGTTATTGTTTTCAATCACCAAACGTCACTGGAATGAAGACCATAAGTTTTTTTTTTCCTCACATGTATTTATTTAGTGTATCATGTAAGAAAATAAGACAAAGAAACGTTTCACTTCTCACATTTTCAATGGCACACAAGGTGAAGGTGTACATTTTTGGCAGAAAAAAGCAAAGATGAAAACAAAAGCAGAGTGCATGAATTTTCTGTTCAATATAAACTGAAATTTTCTACTTAAGCAATTGATGACACCATTAAATAGAGGGGAAAACTAGCATGACCATGACAAAACTCAAATCATGACTATATGTTTAAACATATTGTAAGCATAGGCTTGATTTGCATAGCTTAAAAGTGTTAAAACAAAACTGCTTTTACATGGGCTACATGTTGTATTAACTATGTGTTGCTACCTTAGGAGAAATTCTGAAAGCAATACATAATGAAATGCAGAGTGCAGGATAGTATGCCTTTAACCAATATCATATGAGAACATCATTGAACACGAGTCATCCATTCTCAATGTCATATCTTGGATTTCAGAAAGGCTTTTTTTGTCATACAAAGACAGGAATTGACAAAAAAATAAAATAAAATAAAATATAAAATAAAACACCAAACACTTGGCATTATATGCTGAAAATGTAATGAACTGGTAAACCACACGTGAGTTAAGCCACATTATTCTGTGGACTGGTCCATTCTTGTAGCATTGGCGTCATCAGCAGTCACTTCTTAAGGCTTAGAATGGGTCCCCACAATGTTCCACAGCATTAAACTAATTCTAAGATAAACAGAGCAGCAACATCAAAATAAATCTCAAATAAACACGCTGCACCTACAGAAATTGTCTTCGTACAGTTTGGCATTCAAACACTGGTGCATTTAATAAAAAAGATTCCTACGTTCTGATTTCAATTACAGTACATTCTCCCCATGTCTGATGAACCAACGGAAGACTTATATGAGTTGACAGTGTACTTTTTCTCTATATATAAAATAATGAAGGTCATGTGGTAAACTTTTTCAAGGCTTAACAGAAATGAGGAGGGAAGTGATGTTGTTTATGGAATTATCTGTGTATGACAAATCAAAATCAGAGAGATGTCCACTCTTTCCCTGCACACTTACTCTACTTGCTCCTCCTGCTAGTATTTTGGCCTTCATATAAGACAAATCTCTAGCGCCCTCACTTGACCTACAGGGATATTACTTGAACCTGCAAGTAACACCCTTTACCTTGCCCTGACTTGCACAACCCCAACAAAATATGGATCCCACTCGGATCTTCACAGGGGTGGCAAAATATGTGCAATGACACATAAAACTGCATGCAAAAATAAGCTTCCTTTCAGACACTTCAGGAAAAAAGGTGTAGTGAATAATTCACAGGTGAAAAGAGACATCTGTGCTGGTGGTTCTTTTTTCCTCTGACTTAATGGCTTTAACCTGTAGTACCTGCTTTCCTATGACTTCTCTCAAATAGAAAAATGCTGGAATAATGGGAAAATAATTTGGTGTGTTTTATTCCCATACCGATTTAATCCAATGGCTTTTCTGTCCCCAAGGGCTGGCTCAGTCACTGCGAAAAAGTGTAATTCTCTCCCCCCCCCCCCNCCCCCCCCCCCATACATACACATACTGTACACACATGCACACGATCACTTAAATTTCTTTGCCTCACCACCATGATTGAAAAATTGGATTATTATGGTTTCTCAAAATTATATTTTTGCATTAAAAAAACAATTCCAAACAAACGCACACGTTCTCTGAAAAGAAGCGCTATGTCTTGCCTCAGTTAAGCACAAAGAAAAAGCAAAACGGCCCCCAGCACAGATAGAACGCAGAGCACTGCATGGAGTTACAAGTGAAAGAGGAAGGTGCTTTGCCTGCAAAGACTTGTGGAACAAGATGATGGGACTTATTTAGTGAAAAAGGTTAAAAATCTTTCTAGGTGGACCTAATTTTGTGATACATGCAATTGTATGAAAAAAAGGTAAGTAAACCCTTCTGATTTTCACTATCGCTCCTGCTGGGAAGGATTTTCAAGCCGTATTTGGCACAACTGGTGGGACAGGCTATCTGTTGCTTTTCTTCTCTGCAAGGAAAAAACAAGCCTGTTTGAGACGAGATGGAGAGGCCTGATAACCAAAATGCCAGTTGTTCACAAGACCTACTTTAATACCAGACTGCGGGATGTTTAGTCTGCCCCCATCCTCCTACAGAGTAAACCTGCTCCCAAGAAAAGAAGCAGGTGCACACATTAAACCGAAAAGTCACTGGAATGCTCTGAGAATAGAAAATTTCAAATGGCTACGAAGTCTACGGAGGGGTTACATCACTGAACAAGCAAAGAGGAAACATCTGCCACTTTCTTTTGTCCAATCGGTGTAGTTGATATCGCATACACGCACAAGGCCTGGCCTTTCCCCCTACCCACGGTTGTGCACTTGTACAGTGAGACAAAGGGGTGGGATGGGAGGGGTGGGGAAGGAGGGAGGATAGCGGGGTTGTAAAATAAGGCTGTATTTGCTGTTACTCCCTCTTGTCAGCTGATTTTGACTGCTCCCTCTGAATCATGCAGCGGCGCACGATGCTGTCGAAACTCCCCAGGTAGAAGAGGGCAATGGTCCGAAACAGTCCCATGGTCACAATCTGTGCAGGAGTTGAACTGAAGTGAAAATGGAGCCTGGAGCACTTCCTGGACCTATGCCAGCATGACAACACAAAGTACGCTGTGTGGAATAATGAGTGGGATCGTACCTGCTGGAGACCTTCTGTGATGGAGGTGACGGGTGACATTCCACATGTGAGGGCTGACAGCATGTAGCCGTCAGGGCCCACGGAGCTGTTAAAGTTCCCCTGCTGTGGGAGGAAAGAGAAAACAGTCTGAGACGTTTTTTTTTTTTTTTTTTTNTTTTTTTTTTTTTTTTTATCTATCCTACTCAGATTTCACTGAATTGAACAGGACAGATGGCGTGTCAGCAGCAGGCAGACTGAGTTTCTTACCACTGTGTCCCGAACGATGATTTTGGCCACTTGTTCTGGCTGACAAACTCCAGAAGTTTCAGAGATCAATTTAGTCTCTAGAGGCTAGGAGAGGAAAGAACAAAATGGCTTTAAAATGCTGGAATGGCAGAGAAATCCTGTTGATGTGTGTGTATGTGTAACAGTGAAATTGACCTTTGTCTTATTTTCTTCTACCAGTCCTGGAGTGTCCGTGTCGGGGGGGTAGGCCACAGTCACATAGATATTGTATGGCTTTATCTGGAGACAAACAACAGCGGCAGAGTATTATGTCATTCTTTGAGCTTCATGACATGAATTACAACAACAAAATATTTCAAATAGATGCAATTCATTCCAGCTGGAGTCTGTGTGCTTGGTGCTCACCTCCATCTGAAGCGACTCTGCCAAGCCACGGAGGGCAAACTTGGATGGGGAGTATGCCGTGTAGCCGAACAGGCCGATCTGGCCTGCTTGTGAAGATACGAACATGATGCGGCCCATTCTTCTCTCTTTCATGGTGGTTATGACAGCCCGTGTCGGATAAACGCTGCCCAGGTAGTTCACTTCCATCAGTTTCTTTTGAAAAAAAAAAAAAAAAAAAAANAAAAAAAAAAAAAAAAAAACTACTGAAAAAATAATAATCCTGTGCATCTTCAACATGTTTGTTTCATGCTGAAACTCAGCCTGCTTTTAATAATTGAGCCAGTTATTAAGTAAGTCACGCTATTAGACTGGTTTGACTGCCCAAAAGGTTTTCAATGCGGCTCCCTCACCTAAATATATACAAAATAAATCATCATTGTTTTGATTCTCATTTGTCCAGTTCGATTTAGAGTCGCGCGACAGCTATCATTCACATTAACTTGTTGGAAATGACCTTGCAAAAAACTATTTGTAGTGAGAGGGTATGATAAATTCATACTATTAACCTATGTTTAGTCATACACTTGCTCCTACAGGACCATAATATGAGATGTGAGCATTTTGGTTAAAACATTTCAAACATTTTTGAAATGTTTTAAACCCCTTTTAAGGAGTCATAAGCCTGTGATGGGACAGGTGCATCAGGCTTTTACCTAGCAACAACCACAGACCACAACCACAACCACATGCATGCTGGCCAAACACTCATTAGCTTTGTGCTTTGTGGGTGTGTTAGTGAGTAAATTCAAATGTGTGATGTAAAAAAATGTTACGGAAGTAAAGGAAAGCTTTTAGAGTAATTCCAGACCTATGGGTTTGGACACTGGATGCATTTCTACAAATATGAACTTCAATATTTGCAACTTTGACAATGTTCAACACATACCCCCTACTATAAAACACTATCAAAATGAGGGGAAAAATAACAAAAAGCATAATACGGGCCCTTTCACTGAAGAGAAGTTGGCTCAGTGACTTCTGATTTCCCAAGGTTAGGTCTTGCTTGCGTTCCCAGTTACCTACTTTAAAGCGATCCACCTCCACTTCCTCAAACTTTCCAGACACAGATATCCCAGCACAGTTGACAAGCATATCGACAGGCCCCAACTTCTCTTGAGCCTGCATGACAGGAAAAAACAATCAGATGACCTTACTTCAGCACTGAATTATTAAAGGAATCTGAGATCTTCCACTGTTGTTAAGTGAATAACATTACCTGTTTTATCACACTTTCCACTTGACTATAATCACTGGAAACGTCCACTGATATGCAGAGTACCACCTGAGACCAGAAAATTATACAAAGTCTTATAAAATCTAAAATGTCATCTGCTGTTATGCTGTATATGAACAGCAATTCAGTTATATCGGATGCTTTAAAACAATGTCTGAAAGTAATGTCTATTTGCGAAATGCATAAAAGCCCATACCTGTTTGTCGTTTATGGCAAATTTCTCCACTTCTTTCTTTGCCTGAAGCAGTTTAGCCTGAGGAAAAACAAAACAAAAAACAAAAACACACACAATACATGTTTAATCTGCTATACAAAGATGTCTACACATATATGAATGTTATGCTCCAAACAAAAAGCTCACTAAAGTAACAAGACTGAATCCATGATCAAAAAAACCTAATGACTTGATTATGGTAAATAGAAACAGAGCAGCTACTACCAAATTCCCATATGCTATATTTTAAAGCCAATTAAATACATTTAATTAACTCCAGGACAGAGTTGGAGAATAAGTGTATCACAGAAGATGAGCATTCTGACTCTAACATAGCATGATTTAGGTATTTTAAAACCTATTTTCAAGTTAACCCCAAAGATTTCCACCATGTCAAGCATCTCACACACACACACACACACAAAATGCATTCTGTGGATGTTTTAATTTTAGCAGCTGGAGTTTTCTGTGCATTTCAATAGCAACATTAAGTCTATGTTAACACCAGAGAAAGGTTCACCATAGCAGCCAAACTGGTCATTTAAAAAAAGGTTTCAAATTCATCCTGATCAGCTAACACTTACAATGCGACACTAACCCCAAGTGGTTTTACTGACCTCATCCCGAGCCACCAGAGTGATGAAAGCTCCTTGTCTGTAGCACTCGACTGCAATGCATTTTCCAATCCCACTTGATCCTCCTGTCACCTGCAGAGTGAAAGGGTGACAGATCACTGACAGGCCACACTTAACATCTTAACTAGAAACTTATATTTCTCCAATTTTTAGGTAAAGCTGCCGATATTAAAGCCAGTTGTTTCTACGTTACTGCAGATCGTAAAACTCGTTAAAAAAATAAATCGATTTATCTAAAATCAACTGTTAATTTAACCTATTAGGTCATGTGGGCGTCATGTCATGCTGACAACTTAGCATGAATTCGGCACATGCAGAAAAAATAATTTTATTGTCACTATAGAATGAAATCTAATGGTTTAAGTGTTCAAATGTCAAGACAAGGTAACATTAAAACGTAAACTTGGCTCAACGCTAGCTATGGCTCTGCAGTATTGTTAGCTAGCAGCGAAGTAGCACTCTGGCACACTTACCACGACGTGGGCCCCGTTAAGTTTCAGAGGTTTGGGGCTAATGAGAGGCGATATCATGTATAACAGCAGCACAAAGGCAACGATGAAGGCAGCAACTACCAAAAGCATGATGAATGGCAGAAGGAGCCACCAAGAATTGCTAAAAAGCCAATCTGTGATCGTTGAGCTCAAACCTTCTTCAGAGGACATGGGTGAAACCTGGCAGTCGTTAGCTTGTTGCTAACTAGCTGGCTAGCTTTGGGGTCCGATAACGGATCTAAAAAGCAGGAGGCGGCCCAAAAAGGGAAGGCGAAACGGAGAGCTCGGAGGAGGAGTTGTTTCGGGATTTGGCAGAGAGTCAAAGGGGTGTACAGGACAGGATACAGTACGGCGGTGAACCTTGGCTCTCAAGCGCACTCTGCATAAACCAAAACAAATCGAACTGTGCACTTCGAACGACTGCATCGCTGGCGCACTTGGTACTTGTAGTTCTCAAACTGACATAATTTGGGAGCCCAGTAAGCCACACACTACATCTCCCACAATGCAATGCTGCTTCCTCATCTGTCGCATCCGTTTTGCTTCGCATACACACCCAACCAGGCAGATATGGAGACTGATAATGTGACGCTGACAAATGTATGCAACTGCATTTGTTGTTACACCTTTATTTTAGGCCACCAGCGTTATTTGGATAGTAACTCGTGATTTAATAACAAAAACACTTAACAGTTTCTCTTTACGTATATATATATGTTTTTATTTACATTATGGAAACGAAAACCAGAAAACCTGATGCAGGGGTAGCCTCTTTACAAAGAAAAGTCTCATCAGTTGGCTGTACTATCTGAAGACATTTACAGTAAAATGAAATCTGATCCCCACCAAAACTTGAAAGAGCCAGGTTTTAACACATAAAGAGTACAATCTAAGAGTTTACATGAAATGTTCAAGCGTTATACCGTTCTTATTAATGGTGACAAAGCACCTAAGAAATGACTAATTTATGTCATCCACTGCAAAATAATCTTGTATCTCCTCCAGAAGGCACATGTTGCGCATTGCCACTCATGGCTACATAAAGTTCATGCTTAAAGGTGCATTCCTGTGTTTTTAAATGTACAAGATTATCTGTCAATCAGAACCACCAGTGTCCAACTTCAATAACAGCCTAGTTTTATCAAAACTAATAATTTGACTTAGTTGTAATAAGGCTTATATTTTGCAGTTTGCGTGAAGGATAATCAGCAAAACTTGCGTGGGCTAATAACGGAAAAATGTATAGTAGGTTGTGGACAGCTTATGAGCTGAGCAACAAAGCAATTTTAAATCATTCTAAGTCCTTGACATTGATAAAATAATGCTGGTCTGGCAATTTTGCTGATCCATCCTACGAGGCATATCAAATTCAAATGACAGCAAACAAATACAAATTTCATGTGTTAGGAAATTGGATAAAAACAATCCTGAAATGGCCGAAAGCCAGACGTAGCTTTTATCCTGAGTATCTCTTTTTCAGACCCTTATCAAATCCACCACCATCTGACTACAAAGACATCGTCACATAAACTAATGTAAGGCCAATGACATACCCTGTTTCACTCACCGGACACAAAAATTATATTTCCACAAAATATTTACTACAAAATGCTTGTTATGATACAAAATAGGGAAAATATAGTATACGGGGCATTCATTACTGCCTAGTGAGATGTACTGTGAGGGAAATTTGATTACAGACATGAGAGCCATCCTTAACTTGAAATAAATTAATTCTAAATTTTACATTATTTTGATTTTAATAGTCTTATTTGCAATAATGTTGTGTATATCTATCCGAGTTCCCCTAAACTGCTTGGACATTCTGCTAAACAATGCCTTTAGCATTTAGTGGATACCCAAAAGAAATCAAAAGAACACTCGTAAATTCCCAAGTTGAATTCATTCTTTATCAGGTCAGGTGGGAAGTCTTAAAAACTCTACGGACAGAGGACATCAAGCAAACCTGTCTTCCACCCCTTGTGTGACCATCAGACTGGCAGAGAAGTCCCCAAGACCCCTATTGATATACTTAGACCGTACGGCCTTGTCAATGTCAGGGCATGAGAGAGGAAAAAGAGAAAGAGGGACAAGGAAAGTAAAGAGAGAAAGTCACAATTCTTCTGCTTTGGTTTGGCTTGGCTCAAACGTCCCACCTAGCCTTCCTGTCCAAAGTCTTCTGTGAATTTTTTCAGTTTCTCCAGGTCTTGTTCATTAACTGTTGGCTTTGTGTTGGACAGAGACCTCAGCATGTCAGACTGAAAAGAATAAACATTAAGTTAAACAATAATCAAATGGCTTTCACCCATTTACTACAGATTACTACAGAATTGAGGGAAATTCTCGAGTTTTATAGTCTTACCATGCAAACTATGGGCTCCAATAATTTGTCTCCAGACACCTCCATCCATGTCATTTCAATTGCATTGGGATCCCCAGGAGAGCAAGGAGTCAAGAGGTCATCTAAGATGACGTTGGGGTCAGTTCTTGATGCCCCTCGTACCTTCCAAAAGACAGTTTAGTTAAAACACAAAGAAACAGAATTGAATGACAGTAAAAGCATAAAATCATGACAGATGTGTTTAGAGACGTACCCGTTTGAAGTGGGTGGCGGACTGGACCTTTCTGACAGGCTGCATTAGTGCATCTCTGACTATGATACTGATATCTGCACCCGAGTATCCTTCTGTCTTCTTGCCAAGAGTGACAAAGTCAGAGTCATTGAGGCTGGAGGGGGTGGAACCCAAATGGAGCTTGAACATGAAGGAGCGGGCGTGCTCTTCAGGCAGGGGGATGTAGATCCTCTTCTCAAATCTAAGGTGTGGTGTGTTATTAATGTACAGTTAACACAAGAGAATGACAACGTGGTTACAAACACGTCAACACTTAACAATTACCTTCTCCTGATGGCAGAGTCTAAGGTCCATGGGATGTTTGTTGCTCCAAGTACCAGCACTCCCTCATTGTCATTTCCCACACCTGCAAAACAAAGTAATTGGAAATTTTTTTTTAAAAAATAAAAAAATAAATGAATACAAGAAAAAAATGTCTTTACAAAACTCTCAGTGAAGCTTTCACTGACACGTTAAACACGTGACAGTTCCTCTTTAGATGTGTGATTCCAGATGTTTTTTGTATAGCTGATAAGTGCGAAATGTGGAAAAGGGATGTGTTGGTGGCTTGTCCTCAAGACTTGTGAAACATTCCTTCACTCACTCACACACGCATGCACACACACGCCAATGCAAGCGCAACTGTTAATCCAACCACCCTGTCTTCGTGTTACAATTATAAATTGTAAAGGCATATCATTATATTTTACTTGCAGCATATGAATCCTGTTATGAATAGATAATAATAATTTGCTTTCACTTTCAGGTTCACAGCTCTGTGGTTTTTTTTTTCTAACATGTTGTGTTCTTGCCACACCGTGATGTCACTAATGTCACAGCTGGTATTTTTCATCATCTACCAAAGACAAAATATCTGCTTTGACATCAGTGTTTGGGATGTGGCCAGAAGTGCTCACTTGTGAAAGTTTGACCCCATAAAAAGCATTGCAGTTGTCATTTTCTGAGATTCAATGTTGATTTAACCTTTTAATTACACACTGAACTTAGTAATAAATAAGTGGATAGTGAGAAATTGAGAGAGAGAAAAGGCATAACAATCAACCTAGCCAACAAGGGTTTCCACAGATTTGAAGATATGCATTCACAAATAAATACGGAAACCCTTACCCTGGCAATAAGAACACATTACACTTCATTATATTCCTCTTAATATCAAAGTCCAACAATTACAAACAGTTGTTTTGGCTCATCAGACTCACCCTGCATCTGAACCAGGAATTCGGTCTTGATACGACGAGCAGCCTCACTCTCATTCTCACTTCTTGAGCCACACAGGGAGTCGATTTCATCAATAAAGATGATAGAAGGCTTGTGCTCTCTTGCGAGGCTAAAAAGATTTTTTACCAACCTGGGATGCAGAAGAAAAGCTTTAAGAAATACAATAGCAGTGCGTTGCTATGTATGTACAATTATTTACCCTATTTATGTACATAAGCTACACTTCTGTGGATAACTCATCTTACTTCTCACTCTCTCCCAGCCATTTGGAGACAAGATCAGATGAGGAGATGGAGAAGAAGGTTGAGTTGTTTGCTTCTGTGGCAACAGCTTTAGCCAAATACGACTTTCCTGTACCTGGAGGTCCAAAGAGCAAGATCCCTCTCCATGGGGTTCTCTTTCCTGTGAGAGTCAAAACCAAAACACATTATTTTGTAGATCACTGCTAATAAAAAGTGACTAAAACAACATCAATCAGTGATGTACTGTTTTGTTTTGCATATTTAACTGGAAACTCATAGGCTGACACATTGTGATATTTGTAAACACCTGTGAAAAGGTGGGGAAATTTGATGGGAAGAATAACAGCTTCTTTCAGTGCCTCTTTGGCTCCCTCTAAACCAGCAACATCATTCCATTTGATGTTTGGTTTCTCCATAACAATTGCACCTGGGGAAAAAACAAAAAACAAAACAATATGTATTATTGGGATATGTACTTAACATCTAAATTATAATGGCATATGTGTAACAAATTCACAAAAATTAAAAAAGTCAAGTTGAGGTATTGTTAACAATATAATAACAGTAGGGCTAATACACAGTAATAAGAATGCTATTAGAGATACTGCAAACCTGAGAGCTGATTCTGGAACTTCTTTTTCTCTGGATCATCACCTTCATCACTTTCATTCCTGGACACAAAATCATAAATTATGTGAACATTTCAAAGGAACAAAATAACTTGAATTTGACCTATATATGAAGATAACCTTGGTTTGCATGTAAAATTGCAGCTATGAGCCTATCATATACCATCCAAGGTCTGAATGGCAACATGTCAGCTGACTAAGCCCACTACCACACTCCATGAACTCACCCTTTGTCGTCAGATTGCGACTCTTTTACGGGCTTAGCGAGGGGAGCCTTCTCTTTCTTCTTCAGATACTCCTTCAACTTCTCTGCTCTGTCCAAGTACTCAGCACACTTAGCTCGGATGCTCTGTTTAGCCTTGTCACCCTGGGCCTCGTCTGTCAGGTACAAGCACAAAAAAGGAACACATTCATCTTATTGAAGCAGGGTTTTTTCATGTCTCAAGACTGACACACCTGTTAAAATATTCAACATGGTTTTCAGGCTGAAGTATTTCCTCCTAAATGAATGGCTTTCCTTTTAATGTTTGACAGCAGCACAAAATGGTAGTTCTTAAAATTTTTCAAACAATCATTTCACTTATTCTTGTTATCACAACCACTGCATAGCTGCTTGCATGTTATTTTGAGATATGAAGCCACTTTATTTAGACCCAGAACGGGATACGTTCATGTCAGTGTAGCTAGGATGATGAGCTTATCGAACTGTGATTGTGATGCCTACTGTGTTAACCAGTTATGATTAGAAGATAGTGGACACAATAAAATTAATGCAGTTGTGCTGTATTATGCCTTACATTTGACCACATGAAGAAAGTACTGAACAGCATGCTGGTAGAGACGAAGAGCCTCCTCAAAGTTTTGAGCTTTATCCTCCTGGGCTGCCTTGCTGGCAAGATCAATGGCTTTCTAAAACAAGAGGCAACAATGTTATAAGTATAATGACACCTGTTAAGTACCTGTATCAAGACAGGAAATGGACAGCTGTGTGACAAGGTTTAGTTCTCATTAACTTTGAAATATCTTAGTGGCACAGCACACATCAGCCCAAGAAACACCAAACCAAGACAATGATATAACTTTATAACAGTGTGGAAAACAATCCATTGGTCATGTCTATGCAGGCAACCTTCTTTTAGGCTTTTAATTTGTCAAGATCTGCTTTATCGTCACACCAGTGACTAAATACAGAGGTCGGACTTCTGTAGTGCAAATAAGCATCTTTCGTTTTTGGATTCATATCTTTTTGTTCAGCTATAGAGTAAAAATGTAAACGTCTCTCCATTTCACCTTTGGCGTGGTAGTCCAGCAACGTTAATCTTGTTAACTAGCCTTTTACCCAAGAGAAGTTCATCAAACGTTGTCTGGTAACTAAAACTACAACTCTGAAAATGAAAGAAACTACGTGTCTTCGGTTAACGCAATAACAATTTGACATTTAAAGGCCATAACGTGAGGCTGGACTGATCCTTTTATGGCGAAGACCAAACGCTTAGCTAACGAAAATTAGCTGCTAACATTAGTTTACATCATAGGAAATGTGAACAGCACACACCAACTAAAAAACGCTGACCACACATTCAGTCACCAACAGCCAGTACGCGTTTCAGTTTATTTCTCTGTGGGAATAAGTTTCATAACTTAACTTTTTCCGCGTATTTACTGTAGCAAGCACTGCTCCCCAAGAACTACTCCCCAACTTACCTGTAAATTATTGTTGGCAGCCATACGGGCTGGTTACTTTTCCAGTGACCAGAATGAATATAAGCCGCAGCGATTAACAGCGTCTTAGCACGGTAATTTATGTTTAAACCTAACAAACAGACTTTAAACTCGACAATTAATCCTTTTATTAAGCTTGTTTTCTTTCTTCTGATCGTCGCTGAGAAGTATCGGGGAGGAGACTTCCGCATTGAAAACTCGACACCCGCGTGCACGGAATTTCATGACGTCAAGACGCAGCCTCGAACAGTCAGTGTACATTAATGCTCACAACACCCAAAACTGATTAAGGGGTTTTTGAAAAACATTTTTGGAATTAACTTTTGTGATACGACTACGATATTTGGATTTTGATTTTGGCGGTTGGCATAAACTGGTTTGTGACTGGATCTGGATGGCAGGGGTACAAGATGAGGATGATGACATGGATTATGAAGAATGGAGAACTAGTGGGAAAGGTAGGGACAGAGGTGGGCTAAGGCAAGAGATAGATCGTGGCTACTTGAACAATAAAAGAGGTTTGGAGGACAGTCATGGTGAGGAAATGACACGAGTTACTCGCAGGAAAACAGAGAAAGATGAATTCAGAGTTATACTTAAATTTGGAGAAAATGATGAGAATGTAAAATTGAGTCCAATCACGGTTTCAAGGGAGCTGAAGAAAAAACTGGGAGATGTAGAAATGGCAAAAGTTTTGCGGGATGGAAATCTATTTATAAAATGTAAAAGTGAAGACCAGAGAAACAAGGCTTTACTTCTTGAGAACATTTGCAAGAAAACAGAGGATTTGGATAAACTTAAGAAAAGTATTCAAGGTGAAGAGGTAGGTCATATAAAAAGACCGCTCAAAAATGTTAATGGAGAAAGAATTG
>VXCM01001293.1:0-82757 GCA_014773175.1 Lucifuga dentata
TTTTTTTTTTTTTTTTCTGAAAATCAATTAAAATCTCATAAAAATTTAGCTTTGTAATAACATTCCTAATACTACCTTATTACTAATCTATTAAGCATTAATAAGATTTAATCAAACTATTAGTTACAACTTATAAGTAGTTGCAAGTCAGCTACAGATTGCACAATCAGACACAGGAGGGTTCTCCTAAGAGCTTAAATGATTCTAAACTTGGTACCTTGTCCATCCAGACTAGCCAGACTGCGAGCTCCTCCCAGCCTGTCCGTCCTCTCCTTCTCCTCGTTCTTCTCATCTGCCTGCGATGAAAGGATCTCCTGAGAGCACGACTTCAGAGCTGGGATGGAATTGCGAATCCTCTTTGAAGGGGAGAATCGAATGGCTGCAGAGCAGAAGAGTCGGCAGATTAAAGACAAAGAGGAAGATTTGGGGACAGAGAGGGAAGCCAAATGAGACAGAAAAGCAGAGTAGAAATAGGAGGGTGATAATTAGGAGAGACGATTATTCCAATTGAATCGATGTTCACATATCTGTAAACCTCCAGTGCTGTCTCCTAAATTAGCAGTTAAATAACTAAATTGTTAAAATACATAATGAAGATTACACAACTGTCCCCTAAACTATCCTCACTGTGTCTCCCAAGCAGAGCATGAAATGAAATCCTTTCCGTTTCATCCTTTCATCTCCCTCTAATGGGACTTGGCAACTGTTAACAATACAGCTAAATCCTTAAATCATTGCCTCAGCCATGCTAATTATCACAGTGTGGGGGGGGTTTCCACATGATTGCATAACAAAGTTACTTTATTTAACTTTAATAGGACAACTGCTCTATAGTTATCCTATGACTGATCTGGTCATTAACTACAGACACTCCCACGACACTGCGAGTAAGCTTGAACTTTCAGCACGGTTTCATGGTTTTGTGGTAAACCTGACAGAGAATTGATCAATTTGTCACACACTATTAGCTCTACATGTCTAGTTTTGGTGGCATCACAGGAATCAATGTCATCATTTCTTCCTTAATTTTATTCCCTGGATGTCCACATAATAAACCTCATGATTAGTTAAACATGACCTACATCAAAAAGTAGAAATAGTAGTAGAAGAACAATTATTAATTGTCTGAATCCAAAAATTAAATCAGGCTCCGAATAATAACAATGGTCTATGTATTTCATCTTTATAACAGGAAGGAATCAGGAAGATACTACAGAGAAATAATATTGTAATCTAAGAAACAGAACACTAACTTAATGGTTTGCTAGTGATTCTCAAGCCGTCAGCAGAAAAGCTACAAGGAGGATGCAAAATTATCAACCTGCCCACTTACGCTGTGTTTTCCTGAAGACCCGAGTGCTCATGAATTTGAGGAAGCGGCTGGCATAGAACCCGGGCCGGTGCACGGAGATGGAGTCCNAGTGCTCATGAATTTGAGGAAGCGGCTGGCATAGAACCCGGGCCGGTGCACGGAGATGGAGTCCTGAGGACAGACAGAGCAAAACGCTTTGGCTTTAGCAGGCAGGCACAGGAGATTAAAAAGAATGTGAGCAAATAAATAGCTCATTCATAAAAGCAGCGGTGTCTGATTTGCGTAGGCGATCAACTTACGCCATCGTACACCAGGGCTTTCCAAGAGTGCTCCAACTTTTTAATGAACCTGGGGAGGAATAAAACAAAAAGCCTTGTCACAAAAGTGTCCACTTACTGCAACAACTTCCCCTTTATGCCTGATCAAACCTGAGATGCTTCTCTATTTCCCCTCGTTACATTTGGCTCTTAAGGTTTGTCTTTGAGTAAGGCAAGCTCACAGAAATAATTCAGGTTAAGTGGGAGACAAATCTTCCCACACACACACACCCACTCTGTGTGACTTGACAGTGATATATGCCACCCCTTTTTTTTTTTTTTTTTTTTCAAGGAGGTTGAAAAGCCCATGAGTCAAAGATTTCCTTCTTACTTTCTCTCATGGCACAAAATCAATGAGGAAATACAATGTGGTGTCCACCGAAGCAATGTCCAAAAGAGAAAGATTCATTTTAGGAGGTAAAGTAGCTCGTAGCTCCTTCTGGTACTAGGTCATAATTTAACATAGGAGGCTATTTTGTGAGTTTTCCAGCACGCTCTCTCTCAGTTGTCTCATATTTTATTGGTTGCTGATGAGACATTTCTGTTTTTGAAAGAAGCATTTCCACACAGGCACCCATGTTTGGCTAAATAGTGTCATAGCACCAAACATTAATAGATAACAGCCATGTAAATGGATATTCCATTCAGTAATCATAAAAAAGGATCAGTATTGGAGCTATAAAGTTTTATAAGACAATCTCATTTCAGTACCTGTATGACTGCAGAATATCTATGATACCCAGGAAGATGAGCAGCTTTTCCTCTTTGTGTGTTTTGGCAGGGATGCCGCCCATCCTGAAACAGAATGGAAACCTAGAGTCAGTAAAATATATGAAATGTTGAATAATAGATTTTACTTACAGCCGACAGTTTGATTTATCGTAGAAGGAAAACCACTGAAAACCATTTGTGAAGACTCAGTTCCATTTAGGTGTCAGATACAAGGGACCTGGTAACCATAATTAATGTTTGGCAACTCTGAAATGTGTGATATATGGAATATAGGAAAATTATCTTAATGAAAGTATTGACTTTGGCAACATGGTCAATGTAATGGAAAATATGGCAAAGATATCAAACTGTGTTATATGATACAAATTTATAATTGAGTATACTTTTCACCAAGGAAATGTAAATATGATCTGGTCATGTCCTATAATGCAAATCCTCTGGAATTCACTAACACACACACTGTCTGAAATAACAATAAAACAGTATCTCTTGGATTCAAGATCCCCAAATTATCATCACTAGTTGCAGCTAACTGGAAAACTACAACAAACACTAACATCAACGCATGGTTAGATGAATTCCAGAAAATGCTAAGTCAACAGAAAATGTTATGAAGACTAAGTGATACTCCATCAGCTCTGGAATGAAGTGGTGAGTTTATGGAATCCAAATGTTATGTGTGTCCATGACATTCGTGGGTCTAAATTAAGTCTGTATGTGAATGTGTGTCAGTATGAGAATGTGTTTGTGTTTATAGGTAATGTGTGTGTGTAAAGTTACTATAACCCCTCAAGCCGTTTAATATTTTTCTTATGTGGCTGTTTATACAGTCTGTAACATTACTGGTGCTATGCTAAGATATTTTCCTTTCTTTCTCTGTGTATGTATATTCTGTTTCTCTTTTTAATATCCTTTTTATGTTCTCATGTAATCAGATTAGTACAATGTGAGTAAGTGTCCACAGTATAAATGCCGTGAGGAATATCTGCCTGATGTGCTTCTGTGACTTGCTGTGATGCCTGAGCTGCTGTTCAAACAAATGTGACGTGCCTCCGCACTTTTACAAGTGTTTGCAAAAGAGGCTCTTACAATATTTACATACATGTGTATTGCAGTAAATACGCAACACAGCGACTGTGTTTGTATTTGTGTAGCTATGGTTATATGAGAGCACAATTATATAACCGTTATCGTCGGTGAGAGAAAGACAGTGAAAGATTAGCAGGGATTCAGAGAGCGTGGATGCCCAAATATGTGTGTATAATGTCTGTTTCCCCCCATCTGAGCCCACTCACGTGTCGTCTGTGGTGAGGGCTTCGGCAGCTTTACCATCTCCCTGGATAGACTCCATGGCGGTGGAGTAGAGGACCCTCTGACCCACAGGTCTCCTCCCGTCACCCGCCGCCTGGCCCGGCTCCCCTCCTTCTCTCTGGTTGTGGTCCAGGACATGCACCCCCAGCAGCAGGCTGTAATCCATGATCTTAAAGCTCTCCAGCACCTACAGGAAGTTACACATGCATATCATGGATCTGTAAGGATTCACCCAAGGACTCAATAAACCCTTTAGCTTATAAAATGCCAATAGTGACAATGGCCATTGGCAATTTTCCCAAAAGCCAAACTGACATCTGCAAAGTATTTGTTGGATGACAGTTTTCAGAAGCTGGCAAGGGATCTCGACCTTTGTCTCTGCATGGATGACGACTACTGGTTCAGACCATGTAAGCAGAATTCAAAACCCCCCTCTACCACTCAACATCCTTTTCCCTGAAGGAAAAATATCCCGCTACAATAACCCCGACATTCAGACAGACAACTTTTGGTTGTCTAAATTTGTATCTAAAGTTTTTGACCTGAATTTATGTAACATCGAGCTACAGGCCTCGCATTGTGGATATTAGACAATCAGTATTCAGCTGTTCAACTGTTCTTATATCACCACAACCAGCAGATTAATTTTCTGTTAGTCTACAATCATTTCAGAACTAACTCATTTACATTGAAGTGTTTTTTTTTTTTTTTTTTAAAATGAGATCACTATAAAATTTAAATTTTTATGAGAAAAAGTATGAGTCCAACGCTTTCATGTCACAAACTAAAACTTTCTTGATTTTAATAAGAGGAAAAGGTCAGCTTCATATTTGCACCAGAGAGCTGTTTGAAGAGTGAATACTGAAGCCATTCTTCTCCTCTGACACGCTCCACCGCCAGACTTATTGCTTTACCTTTAGCTCCTCTACGGTAAATACAGCAACATTATGAAATGTTTGGGAAAAACACACTTTTTCTACCAAAACACTTTGATTACCCAAAAGGCTTCAATGCTTCAAAGACCAGAAAGTTAAAGGAAATCTCCCTGTAAACCAGTCTGGAGCTAAATAAACAAGGTGTTTCTCCACAGTGAGCCACAGTGTTACACATTGACCCGCCTGAGGAGCCTTTAGCCCAGTTTCCCAGAGTCTCTCCGACTTCATGTCTCCTCCTTGCTCACACTGAAAGAGTGAGCGAGGGTGTCAGAGCGAGGAGTGTTTTTAAAGGTGGGAACGGATGCGGGAACAGGGTCAGGGTCAGACAGGTACTCAGGTTTGTTCTGTGTGGTATTTATTCGGACTGAAAAAATGTTATCTGTTTCTTCAGAGGAGTGAGGTTTTTATTCACAGGTATGTGTGACTCATATGAAAGAATTTACAGCAGGGTTAGGTTATGGCGGCAATGTAGAGGAGACAGAGAGCAAGATTTACCAGAAAGAGAGACATTTACTTCCACCAACCAATTTTTTGATGTAATCCATATGCTTAAATTCACTAACTTCCTTCAACAACATCCAGTTCTCATCAAATTCTCTGTCAGCCAGCTTCTTCTGCCAGACTGCACATAAGCCTGCATCTGTCTGGAGAGCTGCAATGTGTGTGTGTGTGTGTGTGTGTGTGTGTGTGTGGGTGGGTAGGTGGGTGGGTGCTTGGCAAAAGTACAGAAATGAGGAAGCTAAACAGTTAAGGAGTCTGTCCTTATCCTTTTGAGAAATTGCCCAACAAAACACAGTGACTAACACTGCTGGAATGTTTCCCATCATTCTCACTTACACGCCAGAAAATGCGAATGGATTGACGCGATAAAAAAAAAAAAAANAAAAAAAAAAAAAATCAGCATTGCACTCATATCATCAGACGAAGCCTTGACCCCAGAATCCATAGAAAGCTGTTTCTGTGAAGAATGTGAGACCAACAGTGTTATGAAATGAGCATGATGAAGAGATGACCTACAATTTTCTGTTGTCTGTCGAGATAACTCATTTGCAATGCGTTGCAAAACAGACACAAGTGTTTTCCTTGAAAATCCTTTTTTTTTTATGTTTTGCATTTACAGTAGATTCTGCTGATGTATAAACTGAGAGTCTCACAGTGTCGTATTTGCACATGCGCGCACACAGACTAACACAAAATAGACTTAATGAGCAACTCAGACATTGGGGCTTTTGTTTAAGCTCTGCCTTTTCTATATCAGCGATTTGCATCCCCTCAGTCTAACTCCTCCAGCCTGTTCAAACAGCATTTTGAATAGAGCCACACACACCAGGCTGCCTACAGAAGGCCATTACTGGGTGTACTGGTCCCAGTAAACAAACTATCACAGAAGGAAAAGGGCAGCCTTTCTCTGGCTGTTGATACAATGATGGATTCTTACATTCTGAGAAATATCTGATTGATTCACTTAAATACAGAATATTCTAAATCCAGAAAAATGTTGGCCACACAGCAAGCAAAAATAACTGTGGGTAAGTTTGTGTTCAGCAGTGGAATAAGACGATGATCCTCAGACACGCGACAGCCAAATGTATATGTGACAGTTAAAGTCGGGTGTTTCTCACCTGACTTCTGCTCTCTCATTTCAAACACACACAGTAGTCACAGAGAAACAATGCAACAGGTAATTACAAGAGCAGGTATGACAGAAGATGAATGTGTGCCGACGAGACTACGTTAAAGTCAAGACAGAGAAAGAGAGAGGGACAGAGGATATAATAATTTGCTGATGTAGTGTGTATTACTGACTGGAGGAGGTGGATAATGTATTTTTTAGAGTTGTGTTAGAGGTGTGTGTGTGTGTGTATGAGGAATGAAATAAGTAACTGGAAATTCTGATCCTAACAAATCTCTGAATTCTCTTCTTAGCATAGCCCCCACCATCTCACCATCTACTCCATCTCCGCTGCCGGCCAGCGTGTTCCACTGTGTATGCGTGTTTGTGTGTGTGTGTGTGTGTGTGAGACGCTAATACACTGTTAGCTTTTGAAGGTCGAGTCTGTCTGCTGAGAAGACAGAACACAGAGTCACTTCATTGCTGTTTGGCTCTGGTGAAGCACGGATCCTGGCTATGTGCTGACTCATGTTACACTCACATTCTTCAGCAAACATCCTTATTACTGCTGGGACAATCTATCCATCCATCAATAAACAGCGTCCAGCCTGCTTCCAGTGACATAACATATTAAAGGACCATTCCATCCATTTTGCAAGTTTGAGCTTAATGTTCAATTTTCATACATGTAAGGTTACTGACAATCACTTCCCAAAGCATACTACTGGAACACTGAGCTAAAAAAAAAAAAAAAAAAANAAAAAAAAAAAAAAAAAAATTTCCTACCTTCCAGACTGCCATTGGTTTCAGTTCATTCATGGATGGATGGATGGATGGATGGATATTAAAATCAACTTGCTGATACTTCAAACGTTCTTGGGATAGGTAATCCATTATCGTGAACAAGCCGTGTATTCAGGGTTTTTTTTAGAAGTTATGTAATTTTAGCATTTAAACTCTATAAAAAACACGGAGTGAGTGTATGTCTCCACCAGGGAATACAGTCCCAAAAGATCTGCGTTTATCAAAACATTTAAACGACCGTGACTTCATAAGGCTTCATAGCTATTAGCAGGTGAAACATCGATTTTTAAGGTGGGTATATTGCTCGAATATTTGACTTTGAAAGATTAAGACATTTTGCAAAAGCTGAAATACAGTTTTATCCTTTGTGGTGGTGGTATGGTCCTTTAACTCAACCACCTCTGAGTAAACCACAATTCATGACCACATCCAAGAAAAAAATGTCAAAATAAGAGATTTTGCAGGAGTTGAACCCTAAACCTCTGGCACCCAAAGCAAAAATCACACCTCTAGATCAACAAGCCATGCTTAAGTTTACAGTATGAACGAATAGTAACCGAAGTAACGTAGAATGGAAACATATAATGTGCACATGGGAGTATTTAATCTTAATTAAAAGGGAACACCATTTTATTTATAAATAATATGCCAAAATAAGAGAATCTCCATAGTTTCCATTGTTTTGACTTTGCAAAAAATTTCCAGGGTCACCTGGCGTACCACCAGGGGTGCTACCATCAGTTTGTACATATACCACAGTTTGAGTACCACTCTATTAGACAATCATTTTGTGACGTGTCTTTAAATAGCCACATAATCACTTTCAGTTTTCCTCTTCCTCTGCCCCTTTTAGAGAAATTACAAAATAAAACTCATCAGTGTCCAAGAATCACTTGTTTTCTTTTCTATCTTTACTATGGACTGTAGAAGCAGCTTGTCATTAACATATGTTTGGAATGCTAATTTCCCTAGAATAACTTCCCATCTACATACTGCAGAGCTGTTATTCGGGGACAAATCCAAGTCATGTCCTAAGTAAAACTTAAATTTAGTGAGCGCATTCATCATACAGTGAAGTTTATACAAATTTTAGCCGTGAGTGTGAACAAAGGAGTCACATGACCAAAGGTGTGAACAACTCTTAGAGGATAAATGCTGCTTTACTGACCACCACTGGCTCATAAATGAAGAAGCTACATGGATGAGTGGAAAAATGTCTTCCAGACCAAAAAAAAAAAGGTCCAGCTGCCTTGAATTGCTTCTGCTAGCTAGATTTTAGGCTGGTAATAATGTTTTGTGGTAATAATGCGGTGAAGTGGATGCTGTTGGGGGACCCGCTGCAGCCTCGTTGTCCTTCTGCAGCTGATTGACTGAGTGAGAGAAGCCATTGTTGTCTCTGCATCACATGGCTGAGGATACAGTACATGCTTGTTTGCGATTGGTCACGCTGGCCCTTACGCAACACATAGTTTTCCACCTACCAATTGTGCATGCCTGAGTAATCTGAATCTATTTATTTCTGTGCTTGTTTGTATGTGAAAATTATAGGAGTCTTGTTTCAGGAATATTCAACCTGAGCTATAAAAAGTATCTTGATGTAATTCGGGGTAGGTTGTCCTAATGATGGCGAGCTCGCTGTCATGCTGTGAACAAAACAGCTTGATGTCATCAACGCCATCATGCTACACACTCTCTGTAATCCAATAGGGACGTGATGCTCTTCTCTGTTACAAATCATACACATAGAGCAGAACAGAACACACACATACTTGCTCTATAATGATCTCTGTCCCTCCGTACAGTAAAACTCTACATGCATTATTAATGTATCCTGTTGTTTTAGCATTTTGAGAGTACCAGGGGATCAGAATGACTTAAAAGGAAGGGAGAGAGTGCAACCTGCATTTCGACACGTGTCCCACATAGAAGTGATACATCATTCCCTAAACTCCTTTGCTCCCCCTCCTCATCCTCTCATCACTTTGCTCTCTGCTCTATCTCACCTCTGACCTCCCATATTCCTACAAAACAGAATTCACTCAAATCTGTGGAAAAATGCCTCAAAACGCTGCTCCTCCATTCTCTCCTCCATAGTTACCCCTCTTTCCACCTCCTCACTCCCTCTACCTCTCTCAGGCGTTGCCCCTCCTCTGTCTTTCGGTCCTGCAGCTTCTCCCTGGGGTGAAGGGGTTAGCTGCTTACTCATAGAAATGGACAGAGATTCTGCTTAGAGGGCATTTTGTTTCCCGCTCAGGAGGTGAGAGCAGGAAGCCATGACAATAACAAAGAGCTCATAGTGTCCAACAGCTGCTGCTCAACACTCTCCTATACCCAAACATACTGTATGTACATACACACACTACTGTTCAAAAATTTGGAAACACCTAGAAATGTTCATGTTTTAGATATAAAGTGATCATACTTTTATTCATCAAGCTGGTATTTAAATCAATTTAATGCTATAAAGTATCAATTTCTATCAAAAACATGAACATTTCTGGGTGATCCCAAACTTTTGAATACTGGTGTACCTATGTACAAAGCACATTTCTGGAGTGTGCGTCTGAGATATGTGTGGTTAAGGGTGTAAATGTGTGCTGCCAGTTTAAACATTAAAGGAGAACTGTCTTTGCAAGAAAGGAAGATGTAATTCTGACTGCAATCTGCTTAACAAACACATTAAAAAGAAAAGAAGAACTTAAGCAGCTACAAGTCAGCATAATGCTTAATGGTGACGAAAGAGGAAAAAACCAAAGGAAATCACTTTGTCTTCCTGTGAATTTTTGAGGGTAAAATTACAGTAACCCACCATCACATAAGAGCCAAGTTCTCCTAAATGCTGAAAAACAAGTGACCAGAATTAACCAAAGATCATTCAGCACAACTGGAGAGAAAGTTAAAAACAGACGGGTATGCTGACACTTCAAAAATGCTTACATACATTTCCTGAAAAGACATCAAATTTTCCCAGAATTGCAAACACAAAAAAAAACAAAAACTGACAGTGAATACACCTCAGGCGGTTACTGTAAGAAGAATAAAAAAATAAAAATAAATGATGAAGGGCAGAGGAAAGAAGAGAAGAGAAGAGAAAAGAAGAGAAGAGAAGAGAAGAGAAGAGAAGAGAAGAGAAGAGAAGAGAAGAGAAGCTAATTGAGTCTAACCAGTTTTCCCAAATATGATTCACCATGAAAACAAACACACACAAACACACACACAAAGAGGCCTAAATTTACCCGCAGCATCAAGCTGTTCATTTCAGCTAACTCCTTTCCATGTGCCATCAATCAGCTTCTCTATAAAACATCTAGCTTCTTCTATTCCCACACACCAAAACTGAAACAATTAAACTGAGGCTGAGATAATGAAGTCATTACATCGTTAGCTGAATGGCAACATGCAGGGTTGCCAGGTCTGGCAGGTTTTTTTAGGGCCCAGCAGGAACTGTGGTAGGAAGACTTTCTTCCTGGTCTGCAAGCTTAATCTCTGCTGACCCACACACACACATACAAACACACACACACACACACACACACACACACACACACACAAATATCCTGGTCAGATACCAATTGGATGTGAAAGTGTGGGACCAGTGTAATAACTTTGGGTGTGGTTTTTTTGTTTTTTTTTTCGTGTGTGTGTGTGTGTGTGTGTGTGTGTTGTGCAGCTACTGTATGTCAAGCAGAACAAATAGTCTTGCAACACAAAGGGCTCAGGTATGAAGTATTCCACTGGCCTGCCATTAAACCACCATGAGTCACACTGCCATCACACATATAGCTAGAACACAAGACCATTCACCTTGTCCAATGTAAAAAGTTGTCCAAACCAAAATATCTTATTTGACTCAGAGGACAAGTCATCTGATAAAAATCTGGCTAAAGCAAAGCAGTTATATCTTTTCCTTTCGAGGCTTTTTCCTCGTCTATGGTTCACATTAATGTCAGCAATTCAGAAAATTCACATGATCTTTTGGTTTCTGGCATCTAAGCTGCACTCACAAACACTGAATCCTATGTTACTGTCAGAGTGAAAATAACAATGGACCAAATAGATATGCAATACTGAAGTCTCTGTACTATTTCAGGTAATTAGGTTTGTCTGTTTTCATGCTCTTAGTAAAAGCAGTGAAGCGTTCTCCCTCCACGAGCCAATCGTCTGGTCTCTATGCTGAAATAGAGAGGAATGCGAGCCTCAGATTGAAGGCCTATCTTTGGGTCGAGCTCCGAGTCTCTCATGCTACCAGGATCATGTCTTGATCACGTTCAGTATTTGGAGAGCTGTCATGTTCTGAAACACAGCAGCGCAGAGACAGGAGAACAGAGCAGAGGGTGGTGAGGATCTACAAACTGAACGCATAGTGAAAACACACTGCAGATGGAGTGCTCTTTTTCAAAGCATTCTGTCTGATCTGAGATGCACACACAATCTTCTGCACTAATACACAATGTGGTAAACATAAAGCTGCATGTGTGTTTGCTTTTAAGCTTCCCTAAATGGTTACATTAAAGCAAATTAGGCAGCTACTGTATATTCCTTCATTTCTGCAAATTTCAGAGCCAGTGCAATCTGGTCTGACCTGGTATGTCATATGACCATGTCCATGTAGGCATTGCTGCACATTTATATTTTAAATAACATACGGAAAGAATCAAACAGGGGAATTTGACAGAGAACTGCTGTGTGGTGAAAAGGGTAATGTCTAATCTGATAATGTTTATCTGGTCACCTGATCCGAAGACATTGAGGCTTCCTTGGTTATTTGTACCTCTGTTAAGAAAGTTATTTTTTCCTCCCATGTCTGTCTGTCTGTCTGTCTGTCTGTCTGTCTGTCTGTCTGTCTGTCTGTCTCTGTCTGTCTCTGTCTGTCTGCTTGTTGTTCAGCAAGATATCACAAGACTTAATGGTAGAGAGGCTGGACTTGGTTGGAGGAAGAATTGATTATTCTGTGGCAGATGCAGATCAAGATCCAGAAATTTTTGTTGTTATCTTTACAAGATGGGACATTTGTCAACATTGTTGCCTATTTCACACAAACCTGAGACACCAATCTTAAAAACTTCAGACGTGTATCCTATTATGGACTATCAACAGTTTCAATTTAGGCCTGATCTGGATATTGGTGTGGATGTAGTGGATTAAAATATAGACACAGTTTATGACATTCCTGTACATTAACAAATAAACATGCAACTACCATGATGCTGATTCAGCAATATGAAATGGTTTTGATATTTCATCAGTTACGGATATAGATCTAGTTTTAAGGTAATGACAGTAAAAGTCTGGCTAAATAGGCATAAAAGCTCTGCACCTACCCGACAGTCTCTCTGCAGGGTTTTCATCAGGTTGTTATAAGTCTCTGCATCAAAGTACAGGCCTTCTTCATGCATATCCTGGAAGTCCAGATCTTTGTAAGTAGGACATGACTTCTCTCTCTCTTTCCTGGATGCTCGCCTCTTGTATGTGGATCCCTTCAAGTCGTATTTATAGTGCATCTTGACCGAGCGGGGCAGCACATTGTTCATCACGACCAGTCGAATGTTGATGCCTCCAGACTGGATGCAGTACAGGCCGTAAAATTTGGGAAGCAGCGTGCGAGGGTTCTGGTTCAGGTTCTGTGGGATGAATGAAAGCATGAGTCACACTGGGGTCAAAATGCACAGAATCATTACAAGTGTCAAAGTTCATCTAAGTTACAATTATGAAAGTTACATTATGTCTTCATCCCTTCAGGTATTAGCCAGGTCTTAGAGGCTGTATTAAGCAATTATAAGTGTCTCACCATGTAGTATCCAGGCAGTAATCTCTGCAGAAACTTGGCCTCTTTGTGCTGGACGGTTTTAATGATGAACTCGTCATCACTGGTTAAGTAGAAGAGAGAGCCGCTGGCCCCTGGATTAACCAGCTCGATCAGAGGCTCATTAACCAGCGAGTACTGGGGGAGTAAAACCATAAAACCAACAACTTCAACAAACAACTTCACCATTACACTAATAATAAGAAACAGAGGTCAGGCCACATGTATCCAAATATACAAACCTATAAAGCCCTAACATGCAGAAAGAAATTGAAAACACAACTTTTGATAGAGTTTATATGGAAACATAATAAAACAAACAGCACAGACATCTGTTCTTTATGCTGAAAACAGTAGAATGAAAGTCTGGGTGGTCTGATATACAAGCATCAGGTTTCTATTCAGACACTTCTCTGTTTTAGTGATTCATACATGGAATCAGGTCACCATCTCGATTAGTTTCAAACCCAGACCTGGATCACATTCACGTAAAGTTATCTGTCTATCTACAGATGTTTTCAAGCCTGGCTTCAAACAAATGCGCAAACAAGCTGCAGTAACTAAAGGGACAGAAACATAATCTCTTGTCAACAGATCAAAAATAAATGAGGAGCAGCAACATGTTCAGAGGATTCAAACACTGGAGGCATCTGCTGCTCTAGCTGATGGCTGCAGTCATGTTGAGTTGCCAGCACAAATACATCTGCAGGTTATTGCATTTGCATTCAGGAACGCTGCATAATTGTGTGTGAGTGTGTGTGTGTGTGTGTGTTGTTTTAATTAGTCTCTGCTGTGGCCTCTGAATGAATTCATCATCACTTCAAGGACATTAACCATGAACACATCCCCTAAGCTGCAGTGTCTCATGTCATCCTTCCTCTGCTGCATTCAAGTTACATTTTATCTCTACCACAGTCTTTGTCTTTATTTGTGCTTAAAAAAAAGATTGGCATGAAAAAACAAAAATGCAGCTGGTGGTGGTCAAACAGCTCAGAGGCAGATGGTAACATGAAAAACAGCGTTGTAACATGTTACAGCCCTTCACTGTGGGCGGATTCATGAAACACAGCGCCAGATTTAACATGTCAATCAGGGTACATGGCATCATGCAGCCACGTTCCTCATTCACGTTACCAGCATCTTTTAGTGTTTGCCTTGAAAGAGGCGTTACTATGATATTTCCTTATCTACATGTCAGATTGATTGATCTACATGTCAGATTGATGTGATTCATAAACTCATCATCACGCAAAAATTAAGACCTGTTTCAGTCTGGTGGTAAAGATGTATTTGTAAATAGGTATGAAATCAGGATGATGTGTTCGTGATCACTAAATTTGTTATTTAAGCCCAGTTGATCAGATAGTGTATTTAAATGGAAAGTTTTGATCTGATCTTGCACACATTCTAGTGGCACTGTGCCTCTTCCTCAAGCCTCATCCATTCTCTGTGTATGTGTCTCTCTCACACAAGACACACACACCACACCCACTTTCCATGGGCTGGACTTCCTAGTGTGTGGATCTAATCTATTTTAGTCATCCATCCATTCGTGTCAATCTGTTAAAATGTGGAGCTCAAAAGCAGAGAGGTTAGGTTAGGTTTCCTTTGCTGATTTAACATGTCAGTTTCACTCTGATACCAGATGAATCAGTATAAAATGCAGTTCTTCAATATGAAGCTGCTCATTAACGTGCCAATCTTCATTGGTTTTTACTGTGATACACCTTGTAGTAATGCTCCATTAATGGGACACCAGTGAGCTGATTAATGTAAGGGAGGTTTTATGAATCAGCTTTAATTATTGCTGTGTTATTTAGTGTGTTGCTGTGAAGTTTTTGTAGATTTTTTATGAATTCCACCCCGTATCTTTTTGTGTCTCTGATTCTGCTGGAAATCACAGAACCATCTGCTGAATGAAATCAAACCAGTTAAATCCCTCATAATGAAGCCATGCTTGGTTTGCTCCTTCATTACCTGCAATATCTCCACCTCCCTAATGTAATGCTGAGCTCGACCCCATCCTCCCATCAACTCTTTCTTTGCACAGATGGTGAGAGAAGTTACACACCCACCACTCAATAAAACACACCACTGAATTCTGTCAAGGTGAAGTATGCACTCAGAACGAAGATCAGAGTTCATCAATGGGAACTAATTCATGATAAAGACAATCAGCAGCTCAGGTCATTACCTCTTTATGAGTGTATATTTTTTATATTTCTATTTGTGCCCTATCAACTGCCTCATCAACTGCCAATCCAGTGATCAAACTGGATTCTTAAAGTGCCCTGTAAGATTAGGTAGATGTGCAAGTGTACCAGATAAAAACGAGCTAAATCTCTCTTACCAGGTAGTCGTCTGGTTTGATCCCAAACAGGTCCCTGAAGTAGCGGAATGCCAGCGGGGCGTAGGTCTTGAAGCGGAAGTCCGGGTAATGGTGTGCTGGTGTCAAGTTGCTCCCCTCACTGGTGTTTGTGTCAAGACAAAAGCAAAAACAGAGTTGTACATTCAACACACAATTCCAAAATCAACCCAAAAGAGGGAGTGCAGAAGAAAATTCATCACCCAGTTTCCTGAACAGCCTAATTCTAGTCTGGAACTGGCTTTCATAGACATGCTTTTTTTTGGATTTAGCGTATTTTTAAATAAACTGAACTGATTTCCTGGATTTACTCCAGGACTAAATAAATGTTTAAAATGAACCTCCAAAGTTTTACCTCAGATTAATACATGCATCAATATTTCTTTCCAAATGCATCATTTTAAGGTTTTTGGCACTGAAATTGCACCAGTTTTCCAAATCGTTGGCTTTTTGTGATCCATTTCAGCTTTTTTGAAAATGCTCAGACACAAATTAACAACAAGCCCTAACATAGGTCATTGAATTTAATGTTGTTTAACTCAGTCCAGGACTCTTTAGTCAAGAAATCACAAATCAAATCTAGGATGTTTTTCAGAAAGCCACATTTTAAACTAGGATTAAGTATTCTAGATTAAATCCTGCTCCTGGTTTCATTTATAACCTGTCCAGGAAACCGGCACTACATTTGTTTTAAAGGCTTAATGTTTGCAGTAATCATTGCGGTTTGGCCAAACAACGTGGTTTTAATGTCGGTTTTAAAGCCTTGTGCTGCTGGAAATTGTTGTCTTGTTCTTTTCTTTTCTCTCTGTTTTTTATGTTTGTAACATATAAAATATATCCATGTCATGGACACAGAAGTTCTCCAAGCCAGGATCTAATACAGGCTTTAACAGAGTGGAAACTGAACCCTAACACCGAACCTTTGTGTGTGGGTATCCAGGACAGTGACTCCTGGTACAGTAAGTGTATCAGTGCACACTCGTAACATGGCCCTACCCTGCATGAAGAGGCATTTATGGGAATCAAGATTAACCAGCATTGTAGTGACAAACTGGCCTGTATAGAGTTCTTCGCCTGGAGACAGACGATGGCTCTGATTACTAGACCTAAACAAAACCAAAACACTGCTGAAACATATGAGCCTGCAGTCTAAAAGCAGAGAGAGGAGAACAAAAAAGGAAAAAAAGAAAAAAAAGAAAAAAAAAGAAAAAGAAAAACAAAATAAGCCACTTTTTTTTTTTTTTTNTTTTTTTTTTTTTTGGCTTGACTGTCTCGTGATACCTGACTTTCTGAGGCCGGCATGGCTTTGACAAAGACTGACCCTGTTTTGTAACCCAGCTAACCTGTGTCCCAGTACACATTATAAATAACATCACATTGATTAAAATCAAGCTTACTCATCCTAAATCTTCAAGAAGTGGGTTAATGAAGGTTTTTGTTTTCCAGGGCACCTGATAATCTAGTTTATATGGAGAGGCTTTGATTGTTTTCTGGGGAAGGAGGCCATTGTGTTGTTGTTTCGTGCTTATGTTATATTCAGTAATATGATCCTGGCAACAGTCTGACGCTGCCGTGCAACACTATACCTGTGATTACTGCACAATGAAATCGGACTGCTCTGTTTAGTGTAACAGCAGGAACAATTATGTCAAGTTGTGCAAAGCTACTGACAAATTTCAGTCCATGATGATAAGGTAAGTTTTGCATAGGAGCCATTTGGTGACAAAGAGCTCCTGGAAATATTTCATTCAGTCAAATCAGAGAGGCGTCTGTGTATGTGTCTGAGGATGTGTGCTTGTTGTGTTCAGTGTGGGCGTGGGAGCTCTGTGACATCTCGAGCCATTCAAAACTGAGACTGACAGGACAAACGTGGGGGGAAACTCTCCAGAGAGGAACATCAACACGAGGAAGGAGAAGAGTGGCGAGGGAGGCAATAAAAGCATCTGAGAGCTCTCCATCACATGTCGCACTCTCAGGATGAAAACAAAGGGTTGGAGGTGGGGNGTGATTGCAGAACATGACAGAAAATGTGAATAAACCAGAGAATAGAGAGGGGGAAAACTTTTCTTTCCCCGCTGATCATGTTTTGTGTGATTTTCTTGTTCCTAGTTGTGTAGCCTCTATTTCTTTCCCCTGTGAAAAGCAGGAGAAAACTACAGCTATTTTTACATCCCCATTATGTGGAAAGGCTTGACATCAGCTGCAGAGTGAGGAGGATTATATATAACAACCTCCAAAATTATATCTTCTATTTCACTGTCTCAACTGGCTGAGCAGGTTTTTAAACCTCCTCAATGCACAGCCAAGCTAAGAGCGATATTTATCTGTTACTAAGGATCACAACAATAAAACGTCAGTGTGCGTGCTCAGATTAGGTTTGCATAAGCCATCTTAAATTTGCATATCCTGATGCTCAAAGCTAAACAACAGAAAACATTTCCTAGACTTTCTAATTCTCTTCCTGAAGCTTCAGAGTTAGAGACAGACAGGAATATTAGTCATGGATTAGGCCAGACAGGAAAACATCTTTGTTTTTGTTTGAATTACAATAGAAAAGTGTTTTTCAAGATATGCCAAACATCTTCTAAACAGATGATATTTAATATAATCAATCCATTCATGAAACAACAATCAATTGATGACATCATTTAACACTGATTGTATTATCCATACATATGAATACAGTATGTGTTCTGTATTGATGCTGTAGTTTAATGGAAGTATGAATACACGAGTCATACTTGTAAAGAATTCCTAGGTCCACTTTGGTTATATAAAATCTTTAAAGAACTATATCGTGATTTACCAGTATGGTCCTTCAAGCTAAAGATGGCTGAGGCGATGGAGCAGCCACAGACTGACAGGGGTTTTGCATCATGGCAGCGACCCACAGTAAGTTGATTTTAGAAGCAGGATAATCCACAACAATTGTTTCATCTGTGCATCACAACTTCGACCAGCTAATTCAATTTGCTTATAAAGGACAAGGGGACAATTTCTTTGAATCAGATATTACAGTTAATGACCAATGCCAGGCAGTTTCATTTGAAACTGAACATTACTGGCTGTTTTTCCTTATAAAACAACAGAATGTAAGCAGCAGAGGCAACCCTTCATCTACATTTACTTTCTATTCATTTGCATTGCAAAGAAGCCTGGTACCGCCTACACATTATGTGTCTATGAAGCAGATTCACTGCCTCTTCAGACCAAAAACCTTGGCTTTATGTTAAAGGCTGCCTAATATTTCAGTTTCCAAACTATCACTACAAAAATGACTCATCTAAATATTTCAGAAAAGATTTCAGTATTATGCTGAAAACATGTGTCTTTGGAAATTAAAGTGAGTGTTTACACACTTCAGATCACTGACCTGGGCAGGAAAACACTCTCCACCACATAAAAGTCTTGCATGAGGACATCTCTGTCAGGCTTGGAGGTGAGGTTGCCCACTGTGTAGCCAATACCCAGCTGAATGGCTCCCTTCAGGGCTGATGACGTGGTCTACATGGGTGTACAGAGGAGAAAAGAAAATGCTGTCATGTCAAGTTTTCAGTATTATCACTATTACATACACCATTTAATGTAAATATGAAGAATTGAAAAATAAAATAGGTGGGCTTGATAATGTTATTGTTAGCTCTTGTTCAATTTACAGTCCTAATTTGCACACTTGCATTACATTTAAGAAGTTATTAATCTGTTATTTATCTATTGTTTGTTGTGTGTCAATATAAACAAAGTGAGCAATAATCAGAGAAAATAAATACATAACTGAAAAATCCAGATGGAAAATGGATAATAAAAATAACATGAGCAGTTTAACTGTTTATTGTAACTTTATTAATTCTGAGGAACTCTGAGACATAACTAGCAGGTTGTTCCATTAGCAGAAGAACATTCTGAGCAGTTCTTGCTGCTAGATGATCTAAACTACAGTGAGCAGTAATTTCTCAGAGCAGGAAACGCACAACTTCTGGTACAAAAAAATTTGGTTCAACCTTTAGAAAAACTGTATATGAAAATTATGAGCCTTAAAAGGGAAATATTATACATATTTTCATTTCATTTAGGGGCCTTTGCAATGCTTTAATGTGCAAAAAACACACTGATCCATTTCTACTCTCCTTTGCTGCTGCAGCACTGCTGTGCACACTCAGTGAAAACAGGTAGTTATAGGCACTGTCTCTTTAAGGCCCATTCCTGAAGAGCTCTGTTCTGTTTGGCCAACTGCATCAGGCCTGAGCTGGCAACACCAGCTCTGTGGACCATGGACTGTGAAACTCAGGTACCGGTCAAATAGCTGCTTGTAATTTGCGGGTGTGTCTAACCAGATGAACAGGCAGGTAAATTCAAATGTGTTACATGTTGTTGTAAACATGTTAGAGAAGTAAAGGACCAATCACAAATGAAGCTCTCAGGACAGTTCTGCATTTTGACAACAGTAAACACATACTCCCTAGCATATTATATTAAAAAAATAGAGTAATATGTCCCTTAAACAATGACATTAATGACATCAAAATCATGGCAACAGAGCATATGTACAGTAGATTCATATAAAAACCATGAGATCTGTGTAGAATATATTTGTAACGTAAAACACATTAAATACAAACTTCTATGATATTTTACCAGCTGGGACACAAACGTAAGCCCTCTTGTTGTATGTGAAGCCACTACAAAAAGGCCATTCACTATTACCTGGACTAAATCATTACAGTGGTAGTCACTGAAAAAACTTGCAATAGTGACATCTGTATTTAAAAAAACAACGACCTCTCGAGTTGCAAAAAAAAAAAAAAAAAAAAGTCCATAACACAAGTATGACCAGCACTTGACTGATCTCTGGCAGCGAGCCTTGGTAAGGGTCAGAACATTATGTGCTGTAGAGGGACATTTAGAAGGACTCATGTGACTCACAACCTCAGAAGTAAAAGACCTTTTGGACTCATTGGCTCGAAACGGGAGCAGTCCAAAAGAAATGTTATGAAAGCAGCTTCACAGTCATCATAAGAGCCAAATAACACTGTGACAGAGCACAGAGAGCCGCTTGTATGAAAAGTAAATGTACCTTCTTATAGGTTTTCTCTCTGCCCATGCTCCATGGTCCTCCCATCTCTGCTGTAGTGGACATCTGTAATGGCAATATGATAAAGTCAAAAGATTTTTGAATATTAACAAAAACACAATCTGTAAGTCATCTGCACATCCAAATATTAAGACCAATTCTCTAATAAAGTTCAAACATTTGCCTATTTTGTTCTCATATATTCCTATTTAATACAAATGGATTCATAGTAAGTTCTAAAAAAAACACTTCATTTGAATGTAGCTATGAAAAAAAACAATCACAGAGTTTGCACTGAAACTGCTGCTTGATTTAATTAAGCAGAAACTCTACATTAGCTTCTTTAAGATTTGTGGTCTTATTGCATTTTCTTTGCTAATGTCACTTCTGAAGTAGATAAGAGCAACATATGGCCACAGATTATATGACTTGCAACTAATATTGCAATGCTGTACTATACTCTATATAACAAACTTAAACTTGCCTTGCTTAATGAAAAGCTGTTCCTGACAAACACAGATCAGGGCCACATCTCCTGGTCGTCACAGAACATCAGGAGGTGTGGATCTGATGGGGAACCCTCTAGAAGAAATCAAGCATAAAACAGTTAAAGTCACATTCAGCAGTAAATGAAGCTGCTCCAAAGCTTCGTTATGACCACTTGAAGATGTAGGAGACCAAAGACTCCTTAATTAACTATAATACGCTTGTGTGTTTTGAGTCTGAGGCCATTTAATGCCCTCTGTTAATCTGTGTCGGATAGAAAAGGCAATCTAATCCATTTGTAAACCCTCACAGATGAACTGGCCTGCAAGAAGAGATCTGACAGTCGCTCAGGACTTTGTGTGTGTGTGTGTGTGTGTGTGTGTGTAGCCATCTTTTTATTAGTCTAGTTTTTGGAAAGAACCAATCCCTTCCTGTCACTCCAGCGATTCACGTAAAAAGCAAACTGCCTCTTCATCATTTCTCTGTTCTCTCTTTCCAGAAGTTCTGCATAGTAGGCCTTGTGTGTGTGTGTGTGTGTGTGTTGGTTAAATAACACCTCATAAAGCACACTGGAGAAGTGTGTGTGAACGAGGTGTAATGGGCCCGCAGCCTCTGGGCTGGAAGTGACCTGCTGCTGGTCAGCTCACAGCACAACCAAGTCCTTGTTGAGCCGCAAAAACACTCGTCTGTCTCACTTCCTCTTCTGCTCTCCATTATTCGCACTGCACCACTCCCTTTCTTCCTCCTCCTTCACCTCCTCCTCACTTTCTGGCGTACCCTCCCCCCGTATCTCTCCTCCACACTCAGAGAAAATAAGAGTGACATAGCTCAATGAAGCTGACATAAGTGAATGTGTGTCTTTTCAGCAAAAGGAAAAAGGGATGGAGAGGAAGAATACAGGGATGGAGAGGAAGAATAAAGGTAGAGGCATAAGCAGAGTCTGCAGTCACCCCGCTACCTGCATATAAATGCACCTGCAAGTCTCAGAGCCTCCAGGATTACACAATATCTTTCTGCTTCATCAGCATTTGAGGCTCTACATCCTCCGTCTGGAGCCAATCAGCAGCTGTGCACTCAGGTTCCTCCATGATCAAGATCACACAACCATCAAATCAGACTCTACTGTACAGAATATAAATCATCACAAATAAAAAAATCATCAACTGATGGCACGTGAAGAGATAACGAGCTAAATTTAGAGTAATGGCGTCAGCGTCCTACAACAAATGTTCCTACGCATATCTGTGAGCACGCATGTATGTTGGAGCTGTGTGTAAAAATAGCCTTTACAGGCACACACACACATGTGCACAGTCAGATAAGAATGCAGCAGACACTTAGCTCTTATCTCCAGACTGGGTCTTTATCTGTGCACCAGCACTTCATTGCTATAAATACAAAGACAACATCAGCATATATACCTTTTACTGGAAGCACATCTCCCTACATACAAGGGTTGATTGGTAAATTCTGAGCCTAGTATTGAAAGTCAGAGTGTTAGCAGTTATTTACAGTAGTTTCCATAATCTCCCTCTAACTCAACTTTTACCTACGATCAGATAAGTCTTCCACAGTAGATATGACATGATCTGAGGTAAAACAGCTTTCAGCTAAAGCTTATCCGTGTTTGGGAAGAGGTGAAAGTCTGATGGGAGCAAGTCTACCATTTGTATAACTAACAGACACCTGTGCAAAAACACCTGAAGAATTATATCATTTCCACAAAGATATTACAGCCCTTGCTTACGTTCTTACATATCAGACTAGTAGCATGGGTAGAATTCAAAATAGAAACTGTAGTTATTTGTCTTTATTTGTGTTTCCTCCTCGCCTTCAGGGAATATTCCATCGTTTTTAATTCCCTCTAAGGAATCTTACAGTGTGTTGACTCATCCTGAATGAAAAGACTACATTTACTGCAAGACTCTGCAGCGAGGCACCAGAATTTTCAGCACAATACAAACCCCCCTTATCAATGATCTGCGTGATCAGAATCTGAATATGTCTCCTCACAACTCGACAACGAAGCATCGATCTGAGTGGAATGACACTCTTGCATCAGAGCTCACTGATGAGCTACATTCGACTGTCAGCTCAGCCAGCACATACAATATATGAGGTTCTTTTTTAAGAAAGTCTGGTGCATAATCAGCAGCTCATTTGGATTTTATCTCCTGTTTTTTCTTCACTTTCTATTCGTGGAAGTTGTCAATGAGTTGTTGTTTACTGTAAACTACAGAGAATTGTGTCTCCATGCAGGAAACTTTGGGTTTAAATCAGAGTGAAAATTGATTTAAACAGTTTCTGTGGGAAAAAATCTAGGTATTTTTTCTGTAAAAATCAGTAATAACCAAAATCAATGAGCTTTAACAGTATGTCACTACTAATCTACTAAATACTGTTTCAAGTTAGACTTTAACGTTCAAGGAGAAAACACAGGAGGAATAACTTTGACTGTAATGTAAAATGTGGATTTTAATGTAAAATCCACATTTTTCTGCAGATAAGACACATGATTCACTTGCTGTCCTTTAGCTCGATTCAATGCAATTTTGCACTGAACAAGATTATCAGTAAAGTGATTTTTGATGTCCACCTCCATGTTCTGAGCCTGAGGAATGTCAGTAAACCTGGAGGTCCATTTAACTCCCTGTCCATTTTCCTCCTCACACATATTGTCAGTGTTAAAGAGTCCTCCCTCTCTCTCCTGATCCCACAACCCAGCCAGTCCAACAACAGACCATTTCTAGAACAATCCGTGAGAGGCCCACACCTGCACCACTGTCTATCCCCTCTCAACAAAGACAGGCAGACAGACGGATGGATATGGACAGATCATCCCACTGACATAACCAGAAAAACACAAAAGCGTGATGTTACATGAAAAAATGAAATCAGTAAATTATGTCCAGAAAGGCACCGTTCACTTAGTTCAGAAATACATTACTTGATACTAAAAATTCAAAAAGTGTCTTGTGAAATTAGTGACTCTGGCAGGTAATGGATGTTTTGTGGTTTGGATGAGGTTCAACTGTAAAAGGATATAATGGATCAATCGGAAAACACAACACTTTAAAGACTCAGTTTTGACGTGGATCTGAATGACAACCACGTGGAACTGACCTAACAATGACGCAGAGATAAATAATACCACTTATTAGTGTGTGTGTGTGTGTGTGTGAGAGAGAGAGAGAGAGAGAGAGAGANCCACTTATTAGTGTGTGTGTGTGTGTGTGTGAGAGAGAGAGAGAGAGAGAGAGAGACAGAAGGTATGTTTGTTTCTATGCCTTTAAGAAAGTCATGAAAGGTGACATGAGGACTGTGTACGTCAGCAGTCAAATCTCGCTGTACAGTAAACATCACATAAAATACACACCAATGGAGAATTTTGATCAAATAAGGAATGCATTAACAAGCCACAAGAATCTCCATTTCACACAGTTGTCAAGCTTGAATTTCACACATACACACACAAACACACACAAAGTAGCTGTCCACTTAAAAGGTAAAAACAGAAAACAGAAGTTTCTTGCCAAACCTACCGCAGTTTGGTACAATTTCGCACACGGCTGCTCACATATTTCCTCCCTGATCTCTCTGTCAGCCTCTCCATTTCTTTTCCTCGTCTTCTCCTCCTGCTCCTCCTCACCTCCTCCAAAACTCTACCACCCTTCAAACAAACACACTTGTGTGCAGATCAAACACTGGCTCTCTTACCATTTCTCCTCCGTGGCTTCCGTGATATTGCCAAGGGTGCCAGACGGCCTCTGTGAAAGTCAAACAGCCAAAATGTAGCCAAGCACTCTTGGCAAGGAGATTATGTAGCTGAGAGCAGAACCTGGCTTTGCAGTTTAACAAAAAACACATCCAGCACACCTGGAGTGTCAAAGAATCTTAGTAGTAATAGTGCTGGTACTGCAGAGGCAGATGGATCACAAGCTTGACATGTTACATAATCTCTATAGGGGATGTGGCTCTTTCAATCCATGACAAAAGTGGAACAACAATTCCCACAGATGACCAAAACCACTTTTAATAAATCATCTGATCGTGACATCAGAAGTGAGAGGCTTCAAAACCATAAAAAATCGCAGCTAAGAGCTTCCACAGATCCTATTACCATCCACTCTGTAAAGAAGGAGACCTGATTGCTACATCTGCTAATGGGATTCGGATGTTACATCTACTGAGTGTTCCTTTGACCTGGTCTGTTTTACTCCAGTCTTCTGATACTAGTGGATGACTGCAGCGGGTTGGAGAGATAATGGAGAATCAATAGTGGGGCAGTAACGCAGGGGTCTGAGGATGGCTGGGCTTTTGTGTCCTTCACAACCTCTGACTGCGAGATGTTAGATAAGCACAGATATCTGGATTTGGGTTGATACAATCCAGATGATACATGTGAAGTCAGCTTAGCGAGGTCTGTAGGGATCTGCCTTATCAACTTAACCACTCTGATCCTTAAGCTCACACACACTCATCCCTAATTTGAAATGCAAAACACTTTGTAAAGATTAATATTGCTGGTTTTATTGTTTTCTTTTATAAAACCTCACTGAATTGTGGAAAAATAGCCAATGAAAACAGCTAATAAAAGAAAATAAAATGGTAATAAAGTGGTCCCAAAAAGCATAAACAAGGCCGTAAGCGACTGTGGGGAAATGGTCATTATCATGCTGACAGCCTTGTGCAAACACTCCACTCACTGGTTACCGTTTGATGTTTGGTGCAACAGCATGATTATATAATTGGCTTAACTACCCCAACCGTGTAAAATATTTGCTTCTGTCAAATTGTGTAATGCTGCTGGGTAACAAACACAAAATGTCTGGCCTCCCTTACACTAACCAATCAGAAATAATCAGTCTTATCATAAAGAAACTGAAATGTAGACTGGCCTCAAAACATTGAGATTTGTCCCCCCCTGGCTGCGGTGGATCTTTTAAGAATGTCTGTGTGTTTTTCACTGACAAACAGGCAGAGGCGAGAGTTGGGGTTGAGGGTGTAGGATTTGTTCAGTTGAAAAAAACGTTTCCTCATCTCGCTCAAAATCAATTAAACTTCCAAAGAAACAAACACGGCGCCTCTAACAGCTCTGCGAGGTCAACAAAACACACGTGAAGGCATGCAGAGTGTAAAATGCCGCCAACTCATACATATGCACATTTGCTCACTCCTTCCTACAATAAGTGAAGGTGAAAAACAGCAGGCAGGCGTAATTTTGAATTGTTTTGGTGTGTTTGGTTCCATATTTCCCTGTATCCTGTGGAGGTGTGTTTGTTTTCGGAGGGATGAGCTGTGCAGCAGCTATGTATCTGCCTGTGTGTACCAGCCATTATGCAGCACTGCAGAGCTACAAGAGTGTGTGTGTGTGTGTGTGTGTGTGTGTGTGTGTGTGTGTGTGTGTGTGGCATTAGTGATGTCTTCACAAGTGTGATGAAAACATAAAGAATGGGAGCACTTAGCAATACGGACAGCTACTCTAGCCGAGTGTGTAGAGTGTGTGCTGAGTTCATAGCACAACATCACTGTGAATCTAAGCATTGGTTTAGGTGCTTAATAGGATTGATTTATATGTAACGTGCATGTGTGAGATAAACCGCTGGACCGGGCAGCTGTCTCTAAATGTATATTTCAATTTATGCAGAGACTTTATGTGACCTTTAGACAAAGGGAAACACAGATAGAGTGAGAGAGTAGGAGAGAGGGAAAGAAAGGGTGCAGCTCTAAGTCATTTCACTTACGTAATAACTACCACTACAGATTGCTATGACCTTTAAGATGTGACATGAACAAAAGATGAGCAAGAGAGAGAGGGAGGGAAGGAAAGGTACAAAGGAGGAAGACAGCAGGAGAGAGAAATAAAAGGTGTCATCATTTTATTTATTCCGTTATTCCCCTCATGATTTGTGCAACAACAGCCATCCCTTCTCAAGTTTCATTTCACAGCAAAGCCATTTTGTCTATCAAGAGGGAACAATGTCTGCTCTTTAATAAAGCATACAATGAGCCCATGGTAATAATGTGCAAATCTGATTAGCAGATACAGAAAAACAGAATGAATGTATTTTGTTCTGTATGAGAACACAAGAAACCCAGGCAGAGCTGTATTTGGAATTCAGCGAGCGTCTCTCTCTCTCCAGTCCTACTTGCATGAGAAGCAGTGTGGAGGAGGTCACCCTCTGTGTCCACAGAGCCACATGATGCAACTGAGGGGTTGTGGGGGNGGGGGGAGACAGAGATGACTGTATGGAGAGAAAACAGAGGCAATGTTCTAAATGCAGAAGGGATGGCTCTGAGACAAGGAAGACTTTGGCTTATTATATTTAACAATTAGTGAATGAGTGAGTGAGTGAGTGAGTGAGAAAGAGAGAGAGAGAGAGAGAGAGAGAGAGACTTGCCCANGAGTGAGTGAGTGAGTGAGTGAGAAAGAGAGAGAGAGAGAGAGAGAGAGAGAGACTTGCCCATCCCAAGCCCATTTTAGCTTCGCTCAGACCTGTTGCAAAGTCCAAGGTCCTCTTATTCTCCTTCATGGTGACAGCCCAGTTTATTATCTGCACATGCACATGCATATCTCAGTGAATTGGGCTGTTTGTTACTTCCTGCCATGGTTCCTCATGGGGGGCAGAGGGAAAAAAGCCGCCTATACCTTCACTAATCTGAGAATAAAAGATGAAGACCAAAAGAGAGAAAAAGAAGAGGAATCTCACATTGGAAACTTCTGCATTCTTTAACTCTTTTCTCCCACTTGTTTGTTTTCATCCTTTCCCTTATGCTCTCATTCCCTGTCATCTCTCCTTCCGCCTCTCTCACTCCAGCGCCCTATGGTCCTTGCTGATGGCCTGATAAGCCTTGTCCTTGTCAGGCCAAGAAAGTGGGGGATGGGGATGGTCAACAGGACCACAACAAGCAGCCACAACAACAAACATCATAACATCCGGCCAATCTGAATTCGTTCATGGATGCCATTGAGTCTCTCTGCCAACAACCAATGACCAACCAATCCTTACACAGATTAGGGCCATTGTCAACCAATCACAGCTGCAGGCCTCCTTTGGGAGATTTTTCTGTATCTGAAAAGTTGGTGCTGACGTGCTATGGGGCCAGGGAGAGGGAAACTCCCATTTGGAGGTCATTAAGATCAAAGTGATAATAGTGGGAAACTCACATCTAGATTCAGCTGTTCCAACATAAACGAAGGGCAGTTTAACACGTCCTAACAGTCCTCCAACGATTAGCATACCTCTGTGCTAACATATGAGTGTAAGTGCTGCAGAAACGCAATGGCTGTGAGTGACATGTCAGCTCACATCACATCCCTCAGTATTACATAAGGAAGCAATAATCTGAATTGCTGTGTCAATTTGGATTTTCAGCAATCGTCAACTTTTCGCTTTCAGTATGAAACTAGAAAAAGCTGATAGGAATTTAACTGCCTCTAACTGAGTTAGACAGTTGTCACCATTATGACAAGAAAAAATTAGCTTAGACTAATTTAGGCTGCAGGATATTTTAATGATTTTTTAAAAATACACAGGCATATTGGGCTTTTCCACAGAAAACACAACATTTTTTAGAGTTTTTACACAAACCTGAGATTACATAGTGTTATTGCATAGTACATTTAGTCCTGGATCACTTCAAGCACATAAACACAGGATGAAGGGTGTGACTTTGAGTTCAGGAGATGATTTTCTATTTCCATCAAGTTCATCTAGTTTTCATTTTCTAACAGATTTTATGTCTTCTGAGGTGAACATAATGATGCTGATAATAAAACTCAATCCTGGATGAGTCCTGGCTGCTCTCTGTAGTACAGTATATGGTATGTGCTGACATTAGTGCAGCTTGTCCAATGAAAAAGCACAATGAAACGGATAACAGAGGGAGGGCGGAGCTTATGAACAGAGGTGTGCAGGCTAAACCTCATCAGGTTAATACAATATGTGGGTCATTTTCCAGCCTGAGGCAAATCCAGAGCTGACACCATGGAGGGACAAGACAAAACCTGACAGGCTAAAAGTTAAGTAGCACCTTTCTTCTTCCACTATGGAGAAGATGCTCCTGATCCCATGTTATAAATCTTTCGAGACTATTGGTAGACTAATGAACACAACTGCTGACAAACTACTGACAGATAATTAATAAATTCTAGTTATAGTCAATAATTATATACAATACAAATAATTTCTTGGTTATAGCTTTGCAAGTGCAAAGACTTGTTTGTTCCATTTTAAAAGCTGAATAACTAAGCAAATTTAGGTTATTATAGTTGCTTCAGGTACAACTTAAATACATTTAATCATTTGTTACCCCCACCAAATGTTATGTTTTACCTGTATCTTACCTTAATTGTTTGGTTGATTTGTTTGTTTGATCGTTAGCAGTATTACTAAAAAACTTATTAATTGATTTTTTTGAAACTTGACAGAAGGGCCCAGGGAGGACCCCATTAAGTTTTGGTACAGATCTGAATCCAGGGCAGATCCAGAAATTATTTTAAAATAATTCAGATATATTGCAAGATAGTTTTTTTTTTGTTTTGTTTTGTTTTTTTTTTACATTTTTGTCAGTTTCTACAAAAGTAATACACCAATCTCAATGAAACAAATCAGGCATATTTAATCCCATTGTAGATTATCAATAGGAGCAGTTTGGTCTGGATCTAGATAATAGGGTTATCCCTAGGGTTAACCTAGGGTTACTAATTATTAACCTATTAATTAATTACCTATTAACCTAGGATTAATAGGGTTAATATTGTTAACCCTAACCCTAACCCTATAAGGATCATCTGGTGGACTAAAATACTGTATATGCTTGGACAGCATTAATGGAATTGCTGTATACTAACAAATATGGCTACAAACATTCAACAACAACCACTAATGTGTAGCGAAGGTGAGGCTGATTCAGTATCATAAAAATGGTTTTGATGTATCTTCAATTCTTACATAGGTATATATAATTAGAACAAGACAACTTTTATTGAGGCTTGCTCAGGCCTGGTGGAGGTACTGTATTTCAGTCTTTTTTTCAAGGTCTTGGCCCTGATGAAAAATTGTTGGCCCTTTTTTTTAGCCTAATATGTCTGATTAAATAAAGTTTTTAATGCTATTTGTATCCTTTGGACTCTTTGGTGAATTTTCTGTTCTTGTTACTACTTCTTCACCTTAAACAGCATCTCAAACTCTCCTTGGTTGAAACTGATAGACCACTTGATTTTTGTTTCAACAGAACAAAATTTGCAAAAACTTTTCTCCAAGTAAATTGTTGTCATGTTCTCAGACAAACAAAGATGGCTGCCACAATTTTTCCTCACATATTCTTTTCAGTCTGTATGGAAACAATCCCGAAAAAATCCATAACTACAGTTAAGCATGAAATGCTCTCCTCAGTCACTCACTCTGCTGCCTGATTGAAGTTAAGCTCACCTGAAGATAGCAGCAACTTGTTATCATGAATTCTGCATGAACCCCAAAAGGAAACATGAAAAGGTTGGCAAGATATCGAGTAACCTGAGATGAGGGACTCCGGAAAGAAAACAAACAGTGTTTTTACATTTTGAAGCCATAATCACTGGGAGATAGCACATCAGCACTTGGACCTTGAGGACCCTTGGAGAGAGGTCACACTTGACTCACAAATATTACCCAGAGCCTGATCTCATTATCACAGCACAGTGAGGTATTTATTAGCAGACCATCTTGAATCAGCCAAACCCAACAAAACACACCGATCAGTCAGTCCACTATCATCAATGTGAGAGAGAACCGAGAACTTGACTTATGTAACTGTCTTAAATGAGCCTCATATGCTTATTTTGGTTCTATCACCATGATCCCATGGTGCAGTGCGAGCACAGTACTGAATGCTCTTTGACCCAAAATCACAATACTGTACTAAAAACCCACAGCTGCTAATTATTCTGCTACCTCTTCATATTAAGCCTATACAACAGGAAACAGGTTAAATATGGACACCTCAGGAAGAAGACAATTTGACTTTTATGTTTGTAGTTTTGAGAGGTTGATTGACAAGTTCTGAACCTAACACATAATGAAGTGAGCAAGGGCTGTAATAGTTTTATAGTGGTAAGTAAAATGATTCCTTTAGTATTCATCTGACGTCAATTCCAGAAGTACTCGAGGCTCTGTGAGTTGTATAAAATAAAGGTCAACATGCAGTACTTCCTGACTGCTTTCCATGATTGTGATTTCCATTCTGCTCATCTGATTTGTCGCAATCAGACTTTCACCTCTTCCCAGATAAGAAAAAGGCTTTAGATAGGATCTGTCTGGGCTCAGATGCTGACATCATATCAGCTGTGGAGGGTTTTTTGGATAGGCAAAAATATGATTATGTGATAAAATCTTTATAGCATCATTGGCAGAAATGTTTCAAGTTGGAAGGAAACTGCCACTCCACTGTAGCATTTTTCAATGGTAGGTTCAGAAGTTATCAATCAACCTTCAGTTAATCACATATTTAAGACACAGTCTGATAAACTCACAGCACAGTAAAAGCTCAAGAAAGGAGAAAAGCCAAAAACACTTTTGAGTCACCCAATCAATATGATTTCCAGTAACAAGATTTGGGCTCTGCAGCGCTGTGGCACTTCTCTTGCTAGTCAAATGGAAAATATTACATAATGCACAGACACTTTCACTCTGACAAGCTGCATATCAGTGCAAGAGCAGCAGGAGGAACAGTGCTGGAGTTCAGGTATTATTCCCAAGGAAAGTGCAAAGGATTTGCATGAGCTGTTTTTCCTTTCAAACATCCTCTGATCAGCACCTGGTCCCAGCTCCACTCCCTCACAGGCAAATCAGGTGCTAACAGGAAGGTCAAAAGGAAACCACATGCTCATATTCTTCACAACCTTGCCCTAAAGCCTGGCTTTAATGCAGTCAGTTTTGTGTTAGTATCTATTTTTCCAGCACAAGGAAATCACACCCTAACAAAGGGTCATTGGTCAGATTCAGATCCTGGACATTGATGACACATGCTATTCTAAAAGATAATAGACAACATTGCATTATTAATAAATTCCTCCATACTTGCACAAATTGTAAAACCCCTGAGTCATTTCTATCTTATTTCTAATTCAGGTTTTCATCAGAAAGAGGAAACATAAACATTAGAAATGTGCGGTCATCTCTTTCACGACAGACAGAAAACCAGATCACAGCTGCTAATGTACCAGGTTCCAGAGTATTTGGTTGTTGATTTTTTTTTTTTCTTTTTTTTTGGTAAGTTAATTAAACACAAAAATTTTTTCCTCGTTGGGTCTAAGCTATTTCACTGTCCGAGCCCAGTGATTAGGGTTAGGGTTAGGGTTAAGGTGATTCATTTGTTGTTCGGGTGGATCAGGGTGGAGGGATCCAGGAGAAATGTAGCACTTCACTGCAAAGAGCTGTGATAATCTGAGACACAGAGCAGTAAATATAATGCAGCATCTAGAACATAACAGGTCTGCAGTGATACACAGTACATGTTGTGTCGAAGGGAATGAAAATTAGCTCTAAGCTAACTCTGGTACAATACATTAAATGGCAACATTTATGTTTAGCATTGTACATTGTCCCTTTTAAATAAATGTAATAAATGAATAAATAAATGTAATGAGTGTATGATTTCATACATTCGGTACATCAAATTTCTCAGCACTTTATCTCCAAAAATCAGATTTTCATATTCAGTGTGGAAATTATGATTTTCTTCAGAAACTGTTACACAACCTTTTGACTTCTTTGCTCACTTCCCATCAAACAGCATTATTAGACAGACTTCTGGTTTCTCACTGAATTGCATGTGAAGCCACAAAAGCAACATTGCAGCCACATCAACAAAACACTTCCTTATAAATTATGAAACAACAGTCAAAGTTGTTGTGCATCTGGATATATTCCAAGATCATAACACCACCATCACCTTTGATCACACACTGACTGTAAATTCTGTACATCCCAATAAGAAAAAATTTTCTTTCCATTTCCAGTGTCCAGTTTTGGAGATTACCATGTTTTCAGATCACTTGAAGTAGGAATGAAGGATTTTTTTTTTATTTTTTTTTAAAGGCAGCAGACCAAATCAGGCTGTAAAATTATTTGGAACTCTATGGTGTACTTATTCCTGAATTGTTCAGTGTTTTCAGTAAAATGTATTTTTCATTTCCAAACTGCCATGAATAGACTTTTGGTGGGAAACAATGCATCTTACCTATTCATTTATTCACATATTTGTTTATCTCAGCCTAAAAGTGAGCAATTTTGAAGATATTTTTGTGTTTAAACTTATTTGCAAACAGCACTTTAGCTTGTTAAAATCCTCTAATTCGTCACAAAAATATAGTTTGGACAGCACCTGGTTGTCTTTAGACACTGACTGTGGTCTGAAATTAAATTCCTGGTTTTTCTCTGATACAGCATAACACATTTAGAGTAAAGAGACGTGTAGCCTATATGTTGAGTTGAAATATGCGAATCTGACCCTGAGCAGATTGGAAGAAAACAAGACTGTCAACAGTTAGGGCGAACACCTGCAGCCTTACACCTGCTGAGGCCAGACCTGGGTTCCCTGCGCCTTATGATACTTTTAAACATGAAACTAGCAATCAAACATAAAAAAAAAAAGTTTTTTATTTGTTTTGTTTTTAAATAACATCAGTTCCATCTATTTTTACATGATGCAGTGGGTCTCAAACTCTCAGTAATCTTACCAGTCAGTCGTCTTCTCCTCAGTTCTGGCGTAGAAATCAGAGAATTCTGCTGCAGTCTCCACAAAAACCTTTCTCTAGGAATCGGTCCCCAAACAGCAAAATGCGGCTCAGATAAATAAACGCACCGAAAAAACGCAGCGACTTATTTCCACTGCAGCCTGACTGCGTGTTACCGCAGACTCACTGAGCAGCAATGAGCGGAGTCCTGCCCTGCCTGTACGTACACGCGCACACGCAACACAAACACTGAAAACTTGAATGCGGCTCCAACACGCCACCTGCAGGACGAGTGCACTCTCTGCACTGTCATCTCTAAAACAAAATATTTAGATAAAAAAATAATTGGAAATCAAATTATAAAGGTGCATTCAAAAGTAACAAAGTCTGAGAAGAAGAAAAAGAAGAAAATTTAGACATATCATAGCTGTATCCTGTTACTAAAATGTTCAAGAACACACACAAGGAATAAAATCAATAACAAAATTTTGATTTGTTGAAATTTGAGTTGACATTTGATCTAACACAATAAAAACATTAAAATATAATTCACAGTAAACATTTTTCATTTTTTAAATTTTATTTACAATGAAGATTAAATCTCAGGATTAAAGTGTGTACGTGATAGAAAAAGTTAAAAAAAAAAATTTGAAAGTAAGAATTAGAGTTGGATATAAAAGTTAAGATAAAGAGTGGATAATTCAAAGAAAAAAGCAATGGAAATAAAATACAATCAATAAAATGATTAAAACAAACAGCAAAAACCACCAAAAGTAAATGGATACAAGATAGATAATATAACAGTGTATGTCCTGGCTGAATTTTAATACCAAAAGTAGAGGCCAAAATTAGTTTTAACAAGTTATACTGGGAATACACAAGCTTACAATAATACAGACCTCAAAAATACAGATAGGCGAAAAAACAAAACAATAAAAAATACGAGGCTAACAATTCCGACTAGGAGCAGGCTGAGGCAAAGTCAATTAACAGGCCAAAGGTCAAAATTCTTACAGGATAGAAAATAAACTAGGCAGGCCGGAAAGCAAGAGGGAAAGGCAGCAAGATAATCTGAGAACTAGTGGCAGCAAATAAAAATGTATATAGTAGAACTGTTCCAAATGCACAAAAATGTCTCCTCCCGACCCAACCTCCCAGACAGACATGCTGCACTGTGGGAGGGGAGCCAGCTGGCATCCAGTTGGTTGGACTTCTGGTCACAGCCGAGCTTCGGGACCCCAGCACTCGTGTGTAAGTGCTGGGGTCCTGAATGCGTGAATGTGAACGTGTGAGGAGGCTCCACATATCCAAAAACAGTGAGAAGTGAATTAGCAAGATGCGTATGGAAAACGGCAGTTACCAAAAGTTGTGAGAATGGAAAAAGCCTGACAGATAAATGGCGAGCCCCATCCACCTGTTACACCTGCTACCTGTCATGCTGTTGACCTAGCATAGACATATCGGCTGGCTTTTCACTATCCCACACCACAGAGACCACACCTACCTCCTGTTGGATGGAGGGTTATGCTCATTCAAAATTTGATGACAATAGGTGGGTTTTGAGTCGGGATTTAAACATTTCAATCGAGTCAGCCTCTTTTAGGGCTGCAGTTCATCTCTGATCGTTTCAAACAGCAAATCACAGTCCTTCATATGATGACGGTGAAGGAAACATAACTGTCCTAGTTCTCATGTTTTGCATGCCATCCTGCTCCTTTTCCTTTCAGACTCCATGGTCACACTGAGGAGACAGAGCACCATCTTCCATTGTTGGACCATCATCAAAAGCTCTGAAGGCATAAAAAGTACACAAAGTACACTGAGTATCTTTCTGTCTGCACATACTGTGGGCAACATGTTGAGTACTTAAAGGACCACCCATTACGCATGTTTGAGCCTAATATATTCAATATTCATACATGTAAGGTACGAAAATTGAATATATTAGCCTCAAACATGCAAAATAGATGGTATGGTCCTTTAATGTTCACAAACCTCTCACTGGAGTCCTCCTGCCTCTCCAAAATGCTTAAGTAAACAGTCTCATCATGGTTCCTGAAACATATTAATATTTGACAGTGTTGGTGATACAACAGTGGAATATAAGAGTAATACTAATATATAAATTAATTAATATATTAGTAATTACAATATATTAATAGATTCTGCTTACTCTGTTGGCTGTGCATTCTTCTCTGTGTTTTGTTTTGTTTTTTTGCAATAGATGCAAACCACAATAAATCCCAGGATGCCTAGAACTACTGCATTGAGAAATGTTACGTCACATAACTGCAAATACAAAATGAATGCACCATAACCATTCAATTAAAATCTCACCTAACTGATTTTGTCTCAAACAGTGTTTTAAAGAAAGCATCCCAGTAAGCAAGATGACAGAAGAAGACAGAGCAGAAACAAGTGGGATGGGTAGCAAAAAGTCACGTTTCTTGAATTTAACAAATATTTAATGGAAGATATGAGTTTAAAGATTTTAAAAGGCCAAATGGAAGATATGCCATTGATTACTGACAAAGATATTAATCCCTATGTAGGAGAAACTAAGCGCATGCAAAACATTTACCAAGAGCTACAACAGTACATCCCACAGCTGTGTTTGTTTGTGTGGTACTGTTGGAGTTTGCTGATGGAATTGTAGTTTGCTGATGGATGGTTGGAGTTTGCTGATAGATGGCTGGAATTAAGAGAAAAAAATACATCACTGATAAATCAAAACAGTGATCAGTAACCAGCATGATGTAATATGTAGCTGTCAGAAAGGCTTACCTTTGAAAATAGCCGATATATTACTCATGACTGTTCGGAAAAACAAGAGAGATGTTACACAGGTCAGCGTTACGGGAAGGTAAGACATGTATTATCAGAAACATTACAGACACCCACTGACAGGATTCGATGTAATCATCTAGTGAGTTTTGATAATAACATCAGGGTGTAAAACTCGTATTCAATATAATTTTTCTTTAAGTTCCAAAATAATCATTGTTCAAGTTCTGTGAGTTAATTCACAAACTGAATCTGAATATTTTGCCAAAGGAAATAATGCAAATAAAATTTTAAAATCATAAAGATTCTGCATCATTAAAAACCAGGGGAATCCATGAAACTACACCGTCCACAAAGCCAGATAAAGTGAAGATTGAACCACTATTCTGATTCACTCTCCGATTCTGAATCTGATCTGGTCGTGAGTGTGATGTGTAAAAAAACAAATAAACATGTAAACTAGGCAGCCATCTATTAGTTTTTAGTTTGCACGAGCTTAGAAGAAAACCCATCTTTTCTTATTCTTTTTGTCACAACAAGCAAATTTATCCTGTTAAAACATGACTAAATCTGTTTCAATGATCAAAATTAGATGTCTTGGTTACACGTAACGATTGTTTTAACAGCATTACCTTAATTCAACATGTGTAAAGTCTGTGGTATACAATAAAATATGCATCAAAATACTTTTGAAACAATAATCATGGTTAATGTGTGTCTAAAAAACTTTCACTTCAACTAAATTTAGTCAACATTTAAAGGACCATACCAGTCATTTTGCATGTTTGAGCCTAATATATTCAAATTTCATACATATTACATTACTGACAATCATTTCCCAAAGGATAAAACTGTATTTCAGCTTTCCTGATATTTTGCAAAATCTCTTAATCTTTCAATATCAAATACTGAAGCGATACACCCACTTAAAAATCAATGTTTCGCCTTATGCAGCCTTATGAAGTCAAAGTCATTTAAATTTTTCGATAAACGCAGGTCTTCTTTTGGGATTACAGACCCCAGTGGAGACATACTTTCATTCCACGCTTTTTATTGCTAAAATTACGTCACTTCAAAAAAAACCTGAATACATGTCTTGTTTGCAATGACGGATTACCTATTCCAGGAATGATTCAAGTATCAACAAGTTGATTTTAACAGCGTACCAGTATGAATTGAACCAGTGGCGGTCTGGAAGGTAGGAAAAAAATTTTTAATTCACCATTCAGTATTATGCTTTGGGAAATGATTGTCAATGTTATGTGCTTGAAAACTGATTATATTAGGCTCAAATATGCAAAATAGCCAGTATGGTTCTTTAAACTAGATGTCTGGAAATTTTTCACTTGAAAATAAATGAAGCCAGGCTTACTGGAGCGAGCACCAAGTATTCCTTTTTGGAAAAGATAAACACCACTGAAGCCCTTGTTTTTCTTGGTCACTCTTAAATATAACTTTTAAGAATGCTACGAATCATTATAAAGAATTATTTTGTATATTATGGTGTTTAAACAGTAAAAGTGTGTACCTGAATATTTTGTAGTTTCAACGTAGCCATTGTCTCCTTCAAAATCACATTCAATTGGTTTATCAATCGCCAGATACGCTCGACCATCATGCTGGCAGGCGGTGTTGGGTGCTGGGATGCCTGTGCATTCACGGATGGCTGAATCGTAGAAAATCAGCAAGTCACCACAATATATTTTGGTCACATTATTGGCACATCCTGGATGCTTACAGCCAAACAACACAAGGTTGACTCCACCTGCAACATCATTGGAAACATCGATGAAATAACTCACATAGAGAAAACATTTTCTAATTGTGACTTGGGACTGGTTAGCTTACTTTGGTTTGCTGGGAGTGCAGAGCTTTGTGATGGTACGACTGCACACTGCTGAAGAAAAGCGAGAAATAGCTCTGGAAGACAAAAATACAGATGAGATAAGCTATCTAATAGGTGATATTTTACATATTTTTAAAGTTGATTTAAGTTTTAAAACATACTTATGTTAAAGGTCAGAGCTGGGATTTTCCGGATCGTCCACAAAGAGCACATTCCCTCTGCCCTCTGCTGTAGCCCAGTAAGCCCTAGGCCAGAGGTCACTAACAGGCGGACCGCGATCCGGGTCCAGACCCAGAAGCTGTCCCATACGGACCCGGACCTACAGCCAAAACAGAAGGTTATGATTTAAAACCTGACGGGACGCTTCTATTTTAACCGGTGCAGATTTTGTAGTCTTTACAGTAGTGGTTTAGTGGATGAGGAAACGCACAGACCAGTTGCTTGGATTTTGGGTCAACACAAAAAGTTTTTTCTACAGTTAAGCACTTTATTTGAACATGCACAATTTTCACATTTTATTTATTTTCTCTTATTTTGAAATGCAGCCCTACTTTTATTTAGTAAATGAGAGAACATACATATCGGCAGTCATACATATATGTTCAGTTCTATGTTATGTGACAATAAATATTGTCAAAAAGGGTTTGAATTTTACTGAATTCATTTGATTTGACAGTCAGGTATTGATTACATGCAGATGTTGGTACAACTACTAGGCTACTTAACTATATATCACACTAAATAGACATTATGATCTTCCGGACCTTTGCTTCAAGAAATTTTCTCTAACTGGACCTCTTTAAATTTTAGTTGAATACCCCTGCCCTAGGCGCTTCCTTTCATGTTTACTGTTGGAGAGACATTCAGTCGTGATTACCCGCACTGTCTTCGTTTTGTATTCCCTACACTGCTTCTGCTATGTTGCTCAGACCTCTGTACTGTTCCCTAGTTTTAAAGGAAGACCATTTTATCCAAACGTTAAACTTCAGAGACATTCTCAGCAGAACTTAAGAGTATCACTAGCCGAGCTTCCTTCTTGTATTATTCCGCCTCGAAGTATCTAACAGCTCTACCTGCGCTAACTTCAACATAAACTAGACCAAAATTAAATAATAATATTTATCACTGCAACCCCAAGAACGAAATTAATTCATAGAAAAGCAGTGACAGAGTACTGAAGCCCACAGGTGGAAAGGAGCAGGAAAGGACTTGACTAAAAAGAAGAGCTTAATGTAAGTTGTTTCTCTGTTATTTGGGTGTTTTGGCAGATTATATTAAATTGCGTCTAAGCCTAATTTCGGTGGGGCCTATTTTCAATATCTCGCCTCACGGATCCACGGACTGACTCTGGCTTTACGGTAATCGGGGTCCCATATTGAGTTTTTGAGTATTAATCGGGGGCACATATTGAGTTAAAACGTTTAAATTCTGGTCGAAAAGTGTCGAAAAGCATATAGGAAACTAGATTAAGCCTCGTTTTGGCGAATAAATCAAGAAATCACAGGAATTAAATCATCAGACGATCCCTTGCATGACGTAAATGTCACGTCTGTATTATTATATTATTATTATCATATTTACGTATCGGTTGCTTTTAATCATTTGTAATATTAAGATTTAAGGGATTGTCTGTCCCAGTATATACACACATTGAAATAAAAACCTTAAATGCTTAATTATTTAAGCTGTCAAAAAGCATATAGGAAGCTAGCTCTACCTAGCGAATCTAGTTTAGCGAATTTTAGCGAACAAGTCAAATCCCAGATTTAAGGGGATTACCTGGAAAGACTAACAATTCCACGAAGATAACTGAGCGACATTTCTCTGTTGTTGTTGTTGTTGTTGTTGTTGTTGTGACCGAATGTACACACACGTTACAGTCCGTGGAAAACCGATAGTCCCTTCCTGGGGAATATTTGTGTCTCGCGCGTATCTACAAATTTGGTGAAGATCCACCCGCTTGACGTCATCAAGCGGGTGGAGCAGAATAGTGGCACTGAGAAACGCTAAGGTGCTGGAGAGCAAACAGTACTCTGAATATTTCGGTGGTTTACAGCCGAATATAAAAGGTAGATATTTTGTTATTGCTTTGTGTGAAGGCAGAGACCCATGCTGCATGGCCAAAAAAGATTTCGACATCGTCAATGCTGCACAACTGCTGGTTTACATCAGATCGGATGGAGCCGCTGCCACGACCGGCCAGGTAAAAAGCTCCAACATACAGTAGTTACCATGCATAGATGATACATGGCGAGGCACTCGTTTCGTTTCAGGGGCACACTTGCTGACATCGTGAAAATATATATTTAAAAAAAACACCAAGGCACTATACACAGAAAACCACCTTGTGGAAAACAAATTAAAGGAGCGAGTGATAGAGATATTCCAATACCTTTATCAACAGCTGCTGTCCTCTGGTGAAAGACAAGTTTAGACATCATCTCACCATTTCTTCTCTCTCCCTTCACACCCGATTCGCCTACTAGTCATTTCGCGCGGAAAAAGCGCAACAGATGTTACGTCATCTGCATTAGTGACTTCTTGGGGGACGCCCAATAACACAGCTGTGGACTCAGAAATAACAACAGAGCTGCATCAACACCTCTGACAGTGTCAGCAACAAATACAAATTATTAGTTTCATAAAGTTAATAGCCTTCACGCACGATTCGCCTACTAGTCGCATTTCGCGCGGAAAAAGCGCAACGGATGTTACGTCATCTGTAAGCTTCTTGGGGGACGCGCATATGCATGCAAGCTAGCCCGGTGACGTGTCACAGCTAGCTTGCCGGTTAGCTAAATAGCAGAAAGCTAACTCGGTCGCTAATGAGATAATAAATTGACAAATCACGTAATTTTACTGTTCACTCCTGTCTCATAACTGACTGTAAACATACATCTTTTTTGTGGAGCAGTCGTCAAACATTTGCGACATTTCATTGTTGTATTCACTGTTAGAAATGTTAGAATTGTATCAGAAATGTTAAAATTACGATTTAAGTGCCCACGAACGGCCACAAAAGTCACCATGGGAAACTCTTTTCTTTTCCTTTAAGGAGTTCATCTTGAAGCTTAATGTAGGAAACAATATCAATAAAGATAATATCGAGAAAGTTCCACAAATTAATACGCTTACAATGTTTATAATTTCACCAATTTTTAAAATAACAATCTAAGAAATTATAGTTGAGAGATTAACGGATGTAATATAGAAAAAAAGTGAAACTATATTTGCCAACTGTAAAATCTGTGTGTGCGTGTGCATTCAACTGTGAATGGAACTTTTAGGTTTTATTTATGTATTTTGCCTTTCATTTATTTTGTTATCCAAGCACACACATACCAAATGCACCTGTAAAAACAACATGTAAACTGATTACTCTTCAAACACTAATACACAGTTTCAGTCTCAATCAGAAATTATATTTAGGACCTCTTCTCAAAGAGAAAAGATTCATGGTAATGACATATGACCTCTGTATAAAATCACTTATTCAGATTTTGAGATGATCTTTAGAGATTTGGATCATATTTTCAATGTTGAAAACAAAAAGTCTCTATTTAACAGAGGAAATAAAATTGTCTGTTGCACTTGTTTGGATATAAGCGTAGTTCCAGCACTTTAAGACGGGCTGGTGAAAGGTTTGATGAGACCAAGATCCATAGCCTTGACCAGGCATGTGCGTGCCACATCAATGACCTCCTGCCTCTTAGGATTGTCCATTGCTTTGCCAATCACTGTGAGGATCTCCAGCATCTCACTTTCAATCAGCTTCTTGGTCAGCTCACTGTTGTCTGAGTTGAGCATGTTGTAGACAATCACAAGGCCACGGTGCTGGATGTTGGGGTTGCTGTGGAGACACAGCCTTTGCAGGATCTCCAGCCACTGGGAAGTCTGTTCAAAGAGATCAGTCATGATGTCAGTAACACGCAGTGGTAATATCACAGGAAGTATGTGATTGATAGAATGGTTACTGGAAGAAAACAGAAATCATAAAGGACTACTGGTGGTTTTGCATGTTTGAGCCCAAAACATACTACCTAATACACATTACACTTACTGCCAACCACTTTCCAAAACATAAAACTGTATTTTAGTTTTTGTATTATTTTGCCAAACCTCTAAATCTTTCAAAGTGAAATGTTCAGGCAATTCACCCACCTTAAAATTCAATGCAACTTATGCACAGTTGTAAAAGAAAATTCATTTTAATTTCTCAATAAATCTAAGCATATATTCCCTGGCGGAGACATACATTTTCTTTCATGTAGCTCAATGTTGGAGCAGTTAAGTAAGTTTACAAAAATTTAATAAACGTTTTGTTTGCTGTGATGGATTACCTATCTCAAGCATGTTTCAAGTCTCTACAAGAATGACCTGAAACTAGCAGTATGTTTCGGGAAATGGTTGGCAGTAATGTAATGTGTGTGCGGGTTGTATCTATTGGGGTCAAACATACAAAACACCAGTATGGTCCTTTATTATCAACTTTCATTTAAATGTTGATAGTTTGAACATTTCTGGTCTCTGATATGACTTAAAATTAGTGTTTGAATTAAAGTGAGCCTGTATGTGCATCTGACAGCCTGATTTATCGAAGATAAACCTGAATGGACTTGTCAGGATATTTTGTGATACATTTATCGGCTGTGCCTCAGAATTTTCACCCTAGCATAGTACAAATTCTTTCATATCAGAATTAAAACTATGACACACACTATAATTAAATGAGGAGCATGGTTGTACATACCACCAGGGTCATTTTGAGGCAGAGTTTCTTCTGAGCAGCAGTGAGCATGGCCAAAGCTCCAGCCGCAGCAGTCTGGAGACTTTCGTCATCCTCACCACAAAGCAGCACCAGCAGCTTCAGCTTGTCATTGCCATCATCTATGTAACGTTCTTGGACCTGGAATGCACACATGCACGCACACATTTTTATTTAGCCATGAACTGTGTTTACACATTATTTTCACACAGCATTTATGATGTGCCATCCATTATTATTTATCTTCTCACCTCTTTACATGTCACAAGGTTGCACATGCACTCAGTGGCAGCCTGTCTGATTTGGTCATGCTCTTCAAACATGTAGTTCTCAATCTCTGGCAAAGCTTTCTCCTTCACAATTTTTACTCTACAAAGGAGATAAGAAGTAAAGTGAAAAGCATGATACTGCAAAACATGCCAGCTTCAGTACAGGTACCTGTGTGACTTGAACTATTAAACATTACACTCTTTCTGAGAAGTACAGGGACCATAATATCATGTAACGTTCACCTCAGTTTTTCACTGTAACCAGCCAAGTTGGTCAGGCCTCGCAGAGCTTCATAGTTTTGTATTCCATCTCTATCTGTGTGTAGAAGACTGATTAAAGGCCGCACCACCTCATACACCTGCCAGGAAAGAGAGAGCGACGTGTGAGAAAGTCATGGTGATTCAATAAATTTCCACTGAAATAACTCTCACCCACCCCACCCCTCTGCTGTCAAAAGAGCCCTGCATGGGCCCCAATTTTAGGCCCATGCCCGGCCTGCCCTACACAGTTCTGTCAGAACCCGACCCAAAGTCCCAGACTTAATGAAGTTCTCAGCTCCAGCCCGACCCGAGGCCTGTGGTCTTTTTATTTGTTGTTGTTTTTATAAGCAGTCATCTGCTCTTTTCAAAGTAAAAGTAGCAGCTGTCAGCTGCTGCTGCAGCGTTCAGAAAACAGTGATGGCTTCTGAGTCAACATGTGAGCACAGCATCAGGAGGTGTGTTATGACTGTGAGGAAGGGTGGGGGGGGCGAGCCAGTGTTGTGAAATTCAGCCCGAGGCCTGGCCTGATTTATAAATTGCATCGGGGCAAGCAGTTGCATTAGAAAACAGGCTAATTCTGCTGCACTGGACAAACCTGCAACTAATCAGTTTGTTGCTGTTTAAGGTTAAAAGTCTCTCTCAGCATGGTTGAAAACCAGTGAATGGAGAGTTTTTAAAACAAAGGAGCTGTGCAGTTCTTACCCTCTCACCAGGGAAGGCAATCTCTGGGTTTGAAATAGCTGCAATCTTGGCAAGGGCATGGCAGGCTTTCACCTTCCCAGCATCTGTCCCCTCCAGAGCCAGTGGAATCAAAGCCTAAGGGTAGAATCACAACAAGTGGTGTTTTCTTCAATAGAGACAGTGAAAACACTACAGCTAGCAGGGTTTGGTGCTTAGCAATGTGTCATCTGTAGGAGCCACCCTTTAGGAATATTCTATGGGTTGTTTTATGGAAAAATAGCCAACAAAGTGACCTTATGACCAAACTTTTACATTTTAGAGTCACTTGGACACTTGATCTTGCTGATCTTGGGAGCCTGTAGCAGCCTGAAAGTTTTGATTTTTACAAAGCTGATAGTTATGTGTCTTCAAGCTTGCTTAAGCACACATCAGCTTCCAAACCTGTGACTCACCTTTCCTCCACCTTGAGCTACAATGGTACCACGATCTTTGGGATCCTCAGACAGTGCCAAGAACACCCTGAGGATAAAAACAGAAAAGAGGCTCAATAATCAGATGACATTGAAGTTTAAGGACAACAGAGGAAATGGTTTTAGGCTTATGTTTCCTCCTCTTTCATCAGGCTGTTGTTTTCGGTCTGTTATATGAACACTATAGAAAAGATATCCTCACCAACCTTGCCAGCATCTCCTTGGTCTGGTCAGTCAGGATGGAGTTATCCGCTTTGACCATGACTGCAAGAGCCGATGTAACTCCGGCCTTCAGGAGCCTTTTCACTCTTTTTTCAATAAAGTCCTTCTTGTCCTGAAGAAACAAAATACCCCTCATTGCTAAAACAGAAGAATACTGTTGGTGCATCTCTGTGCAAGAGCAAATGCAGCATTTCCTGTTTTGCATGTGGTAGTTTATGCTGTGGTCTGGTATCTGAAGAAATTACTGATTGTTTGTTGTTTTTTTTTTTAGTTTCTCTCCTCTTACCTTAGGGTGTTGCTCAGGGACATGTTGCTTGGAGAACTTGGCCAGTTGAACCAGTTCAGGGATGATTTCTTTCTTGTCATAGCAGTTGGTGCAGTTAACCAGGGTGCAAGCTACTGCATACAAGATTGTCTTATCCTTGGACTAATAACACAGAGGAAGGAGAAAAGTGATTTCTAATGTAGCGCTGGGCATAGTGAAATCAAAAACATGCATTCATGACAGCAGCCCTTTGTGTTTATTTCTGTCTGTTAATTTTATACCTTGGCCAGTTCAAACATGGCTTTCATGGCAGGGTCATCTTCAACAAAGTCATCTTTTACATCAGCATCATTAGTCAGATACGCAAGACCCTCAATAGCCCACTTCCTTGTTTTGGTATCAATCTGAGGATTACAAAGCCACCTGTAATGTGGAAAGACAAATGTGAATGACTCATTCTCAGTGCAATGGTGCAGCAAACACCAAAATGACATGATTACTAGTAACGTAGGTGTTTACCATCTGCTTAAAACCTGATACTCATATTGGATCGGTTTTAGATGACTTTTGTTATTACTGAGCTTTTTATATTTTCTTCTTACTACTTTTTTTTTCCCCCTGTAATATGGTAGTCCCTACTTTCTGTCATACACACTAAAAGTCACTCAAAACAATATGTGTGAGTGAGTACTCACTTCCTGCACTGCTTGGCCAACTTCTCTGTGGAGCCTTCAGCAAACTGTCTCAAACTGTAGTCATCACCACCGGCTGAACCAAGTTTACAGAGGCCCTGGGGAACACATGCACACACACACACAGAGAGCATTAGGGTAAATCTAGAAAGCATGCTTCATGATAGCAATCAAAAGTAGATGATCATTGTGTAATGTTATCATGTTATCTGTATATGTTATGTTATCTTATACTATCCTTGTTACCATCTGTGCCTAGGTCATAAAGTTCTGTTCTATTCTGTTTTATGTACACTCACCACCAGTGCACGTATTTTAATCTTCTCATTCTTGGTTTTCTTGTAGATGTCCTTGAGCAATGACACACCATTGGTGATGATGAAGCTGGCACGGCTCATCTTCGATGAGGAGTGGATCAAAGCCTCCACAGCAACCATCTGATCCACCTCACGCTCAGAGCCACACAGAGCCACCATCATCTCCATGATGCCCTGCTGTCCAACCAGGGCGTTACCAACATCGAAGGGACCCTGCAGCAGCCCTGAGATGGTGTTGACAGCATGAATGGTCTTGTCCATGTTGTTGGGGTCAATCTTGGATCTGTGGGGAAGAAAGTGTTTTAGTGTGTTTCAGTCTTTTATTCTAGGGGTTGTTATTATGAGCAGTTGTGTTATTTGTTGAAAGTTTTGATCCAGGTTAAAACAAGTCTTAGTGTTGTCTTGGTCTCCATTTATGAGAGATGATCATTTCTGAGCCTTGTATAGACAGATATAACTCTGAAGTGTTGCATGTATTTGTTTTTTAATCTCCTTTCACCTTGACAGTTTTTACCACAATGCTAGAAAGATTTTCATAGTGAATAGCTAAATCAGATGAGTAGGGTGGGTTCTGAAAGCCACAATCATAGCAGCTGCTAAGTACACAATCGTTGTAGGTTTATCCAGTTTGTCAATCTTGCAGACCTCACAGGCCCTTGGGTACCTCTAAAACTTAAAAGTTATAATCACTTAGCTCAAAAGAATGCAAATAGTGTACAAAAACACTGAATGAATTATATTACTTTCATATAGACATATTACAGCACTTGTGATCTTCCTAATGTGTCAGGCTCAGTACTTTATCAATTTCACAGACTGTCTTGGCTACAATACTGGTAAAAGGAGATTGTGTTGAAGAACATACTTAATGTATTCATTGCAAATGTCCTTGAAGTTGCTTCTCTCTGGGTCACATTTGAGATCATCGTAGAGCCTGTTGAGGAGCACGCTGGCAATCAGCTGTGTGTTCTCTGTCAGCTGCAGCTGATCTGGCAGTTCAGGAACCTGACCACATACTTTGAGGATCTTCTTCAGACCTGGACAACAAACATACATGTAGACTTGGATACAGCTTCTCAAAGAGTCTGAGAGGACTGAATCAGCGAACTAATGCAGCTGTCCTACACACCATGGTCAATAGTGAAAAGGGACCTGGAGTTGTCTTTTTCTTTATTGTCTTTTCGAGGTACATTCTTGCTCAGGAGGTTCAGAGCCTGATCTCTGCCATGGCCAGAGACCTTCTGACTCCCAGTCATCTCCAGCAGAGAGAGTAGAATGGTCTTCAGATCTTTAGATGCATCTGCAGATGGATCGACAGATGCACACGTTTGCATTTGTCACTCAATACTGCTGTGAAACATTAGCTCCAGTATGTGATTCTACAGGTTTAGCTAAAGTTTAAAATATGAACACTGAGAATAATTGTCCATACTAAAATCTACTTATTGTCACAGACACACTTGATGTTTTTCTCTCACCCAAAACCAATGCTTCTTCTTTCCCATACTCCCTTTTGTCTCCACCAGTGAGCGAGTCATTGATGCACTGGAAGAGGTTGCATGTTGCCAGGGCAATCTCCTCATTGTCAACAGCCATGATGCTGCACATCTTATCAACACCCACCATATGAACAATAGCCATTGCCTGTATATAGAAATATACAACATGAATGTAGTTGTTACTCTTACTAGCATCATATTAAACACTTGACTAGATTTTGAAGAGGCTAAGGTTGTCTCCCACAATTTAATGTCCCTGTATTTGTTTTAGTTTTTTTTTTTCTATGTTTGTTTTCTCTGTTTCTACTATCACGCTCACCCGAGCTTTGTGACCTGTGCACATTCCAGACAAAGTACGAACAGCAGCCAAGATCATTTCTGGTTTGCCCGTCTCTATCATATTGAGCAGCAGAGGGACTCCATTGTTCTGGAAGATTCTCTCTGCTCCAGCTTCTTCTCTGGACAGGACAATCAGGTTGTTTGCAGCCTAAATTTAAAAAAAAAAAGAGAGAGAGAGAAGTAAAACCTCAAGTCTGCATCTACATCTGGGCCAATAATAATATTTAGCTTTAAATTAGAAGAAAATACCTACTTTTTCCCTCTTCTCCTTTTCCATTTCTTCATCAAGGAGGATGTCAAACATGTTCTGTACCCTTGAGTCTGTGGAGAATGTTGTTTTGAGCTGTGGAGAAGCAAAATGTAACTTTGATCAATCCCTGTAGCAATACATTAACACTGGACATCACACAAATACAGGCACACAAACTGTGTAATAGATATGTGTCTCTGTCCATTTCCTCAACTATAGCAGAAGACTAGTTATAATTCCACAGGAAAATGATCAAAATAATGATAGAAATGCTGATTATTTAGTGAATCCTGGATACATGTAGAGTCATGGTCTTGCTCTTTCCTATACACTCTGTTAGCATAAAACTGTCAACTGTTTGTCTTGGTACCATAATCCTGTATGCTGACCTTAGCTTGGATGTCTGCCCCCAGTCTGCGAAGAGTTTCCAGAAAAATCTTGTTCTTTGGTTCAAGGGTGGCGCATTTCTGAACATCTTTGAATGCCATATCCAGTTTTCCCAGTTTCTCCAGGGCTTGGCAGCGTCGGTACAATGCTTTAATATCTGATGCATCAACATCAATGGCTAGAAAAGTATAAAAAAGTCATAATAAGCTTGTGGTGATTTAAATAAATTTTGTATTTGTTGTGTAAATTGTTGTTTTTTGTTTTGGTTTCTATATTGGATACCCCACCTTTGGTTGCATCAGTGGCTGCATTGGCATAGTTTTCCTGCAACAATAAGAGTCAGATTGCCATAATGTAAACACACTTATACTTCAGTTTGTTTGTTGATGTACTAATTTACTGAAAAGCTTACCTTTTTTAGGTAACATGCAGATCTGTTCCTGTGAATGACAGCCAGTGCTTTCTTGTCCTTGCACACTTTGATAGCTTTAGTGTAGCACTCAATGGCCTTATTAATATCTCCTGCCTGGAAGTGCTTATTTCCTTCTTCTTTTAACTGATTCTGGTCACCCATCTATTTAGTAAAAAAATGAGATTAAGAAAAATCTAAAGATCCTGGAAAATGTAATATTCCATTTAAAATCAAAAGTGTTTTTCATGCATGTCCCATCACTTTCCTTTGTTTGACAATATGAATTCAACAGTAAATCTTGACAATTAAACCATGTCAATGTTATCAATCAATGTAAATGGAGTATAGTAAGGTCATAAAAAGTCAAACATACAGAAGATTTTGGATATGAGCAAATATTTCAAACAGATAAAGAATAAAACCAAATCAGATGAACAATTTTATATTTTTTTACATTGCAAAGATACAGTTTATGACTTAAGCGTGTAAGCATAACCATACCCCACATTCCCTCTGAATAGCTGGCTAATCATAATCTGTCAGCATTAGAACAATGTTTAACGCTAGTGTATGATTAGAAATGTTTTTTCTCACCCTTTTTTTAATATGTGTCCTGCTGTGCTGGGTCTCCTGAAGCAAATGGTCCTGCACATGTTATCTCCAACTTTAAATGGCCTCCCTCAGGCCTTATTTGGGCATGGTCTTGGACTCCAGCAGGGGCCTAACTACACATGCCACTTTCCTAATGGACAGATACCATCTCCCCCTGCTCCCCTGATAGGCAATCACTTCAGTCTATCCCCCTCTGACTCCCAATACTTAATGCCCAACACATACCTGGATGTCAATCAAAACCTGACAAAAAAAAAAAAAAAAAAAAAAAAAAAGGCCTGATCTCTGTGGAAGCTGTACATTACCTTCAGGATTATGTGTTGATTCCTTCCTATGTCCTATTTTTCCTGTTATTGCTCCTGTTTGAATGGTCTGGACCTTCAATCTCTGGCACTCTTTCAGTCTTATGTAACTTTCATCCACCTCGACTTATATTTATACAGGCTCTCACTTAGATGGAACAAAACCAAAAAGGATCATCCATGAAGGATAGGGGGTCCACTCAAAGAACCTGAAAATACAATTAGAAGAATTTTGTACCAAAGGCCATGACAAACCATAATTAAGTGCATTGCAGCCACTTTGCTTTCAAGGTCTTAATGCGACAGACATTAATAAATCCCCATTTTTGTGAGAGTCACCCCCCNCCCCCCCCCCCCCCCCTTAGAAGTTGGACTGCTCCTGATAATGTCTATTTAGGGCGTAGGTATGATGACAGCTGAGAAGTCACCAGCAAATGCCTGATCCAAGTGGAAGCAGTGTGTGTGTGCGTGTGTGTGCGCGCACGTGTGTGTGGGTGTGTGTTACGAGTGTTGGGGGACTGACAGCTGTAGGACTACAGAGGAGCCTAGCAACTTCTGGAAAGAGAAGGATCTCGAGCCTGAAAACACTGCACATGCATGCATCTGTGTGTGTGTGTGTGTGTGTGTGTGTGTGTGCACGCACACGTGGACGCGCATGCAGTGCATGTGTCTGTGTGGAGGGAGGAGAGACACAAATAAATAACAGAACTATAAAAGAGGATAGAACAAAATATAATAATAGAATAGAATAGAATAGAATAGATATCAATATATAAATTGTAGCCTATATTTTACAGTATATATTAATTTTACAGATTTCAAAGGGTTGTTGCTGTGACTACAGTTATTGGCATTCGAGGTTCGAGGTTATTGGCATTGTGGTTCATGGTTCTTGTGGTTTGCATGTATTTCCAGCTCAGGAAATTATTTGTCACTGTTAATTCTGAGGAATCTAATCTATTTGGTGAGACAGTGCACTATAGGTGTTATAGAATATGAGAGGATATATATAAATGACTTCAAAATGGTAATTTGGGTAATAGTAGAAATTAATATTTCAGAGAAACTGCAACTATGTCCTGTTCAAGCAAAAGAATACTGAAGCCAAAAAAGACAGAAGCCACATTCTAAGTACTGCTGCAAAAAAAAAAACAAAAAAAAACAAAAAAAAAAAACCTCTCATACACAGGAGTACAGCCTTTTTGTTTGTGAAAATCTTGCCATTGCTGCCAAGCCTGTAAACAAAAAACAGCACAGCAAAACATATTTCCAAGGCATTGTTTGTTGTTTACAGAGCAATAACAACAAACATAGTCCAAAAATGGATCCAATGACAATCAAGACAGGAAAAAGTTTCTGGACCAACCAGTGGTCTGCCTTACTCTGTCTTGTTTAAAAGTACCTGATACATGTCTAGAAAATTCCTGAAAAACATTTTTTTTGTTTTTGTTTTTGTATTGAAATAAGTTGAAATAATAATAATTAACTGATCTGACAGATGTTTTCACTTGTCTGAAGAAAATAAGACTTTATAACAGACAAAATAATTGATAAGATGCAAAATTTTGCTTTGTGTTACTATCATGAATACACAGAGAACAATTTATTCCAGCACAGATTCAGCCCTTATGAAGATTCCCATGTCAAAAGCCAAATTCGCATGTGAAAAGGTACTTTTCAGCACATTCATTTGGATTTATTTTTTTATTTTTTAATTTATTTTATTATTATTATTTTTTACATTTATCAAATTCTGAAATCAAATCAAAGAAAGGGAAAAAAAATCACAAATTTCAAAGGATGTTTCCAAAATGAATGAGCACTGCAATAAATGAACAAAATAGATACCAAAATTTTGTAAATATTGTATAGGTATGGAGGTTTTGTATTGTGTGTTCAGTATATAGTGTGAATGGCTGCATTTTATGACTGAATGCGTTAGATGACAGTGACACAGGGTCATATAAATGTAAAACTTGATGTGCCATATGTGCAATAAATCTCGCAGCATTGTTCCTTTACTTTGGCTGTCATGCGCAGTTTTACTCTCATCCGGTCACTTGTTTCCCTCCCTGCAGGAAAAGTCTGTCATTACTCATAATAAGACCTTAACAGTGTTTCCGGAGTGTCATACAAAGTAAAGGCCCACACAAATAACGCTGCATTATTATACAAATTACACTTTAAAGCTACACCTTTATTTGTGAAAGGCAGCAGGACTGGTTTTGCCATTGTAAAAGGATTATCTGTATATACTGTAAATTATCAAAAACCTCTACAATTACATCAGACAACTGCAAGATATTATAACTGACAAATAGATTACCTGTTGTAACTGTCTGGATGCAAGGATTCAGGAAAACTGTACTCTACTTGTTTTAAGTATTTATCATAGAATATTTCCATAATCAGCTTTCCAGAACTGGTTTCAATCTAAGCCTAATATTCCTCTTGAAACATGTTTATTCAAAAGCTGGATTTAAAAAAATAAATAAATAAATAACTTGGTTTTGTTAAGTAAACATTTTATTTATAGATGCGAGTATATCAAGGTTAAATCCCAAATTATCAAGTGGAACATTAATCTGAGATAATTTAGAAAACCAATTTATATGAACTGCTGATTTCTTTTTCTAGATTTATGTATTCTGATATTAAATGACCCCCATTTTTAGTTTATCTGCTTTCATTTTCAGATTTGTATAATCTAATAATTTTGGATTTCTTTAATTTGGTTCTTTTCTTATGTTGTGGTATGCTTCATTTCTATGGATCTCCAATTTAGCCGGATATTACATCCACATGCCATTGTTGAACATCAATTTCCAACTCTACGGATACCGATATGGTGTTGGTCATGTTTGATTTCAAATTTTTTGCAACATGGAACGAGTGAGCGCGTCCACATACGTCTGGCTGTTTGAGACTGAATAAACTGCTTTAATTTGAAAACATCCGACCGGAATATGCTCGCTATCTCTGGAGCTTCTTGTGTTCTCCTCATCTTCCGACCAAAGAGTGCAAATACAACTATCTTCATTTAGTAGAAATCGTTAGTTCTTTTCCATTCACCGTTTAAGTGATGTAGGATGGCGTCGGGTTTTGGGAAGATCGTTGTTGGTACTTATGTGGAGATTAAGCGCAGTGATGGTGAGTTTGAGCCTGTCTGTTCTTTTTCCGTGGCTGTGTAAGTTGTTTGCGGATCTTTGTTGCTGTGGAGCTGTTGAACATAGCAGCCGTTGTTCCCGGAGCTTTAGCTGCACTGTAACCTTAATATTAGCTGTCAGGGCGGAGTGCTTCACCACGGCCAAAGCCTTTCATTGAGCCCATATCTTTGTTAGCTAGCTACCATATACATTTATCAGTTATCTGGCTCTATTTTATATAGCTATTTTATACAGCTGGACATTAACATTTATTTAGACAGTTTTGTAGTTAATTGACGAATATTCTCTGTACCGTGTAACGTTATCTTTATGTTTTACGATACCTAGCATTCATAATCCAACCTATCCCTGTTGCTAACCAAGCTGATGTTAGCTCGCTACAGAGCAGCATTAGCGGCTAACGCTAACCGTGCCGGCTTTTTACAGCCGGAGTCATTCAAAGCCGTACGTCTTCTGTTAGCCAGGACGCTAGTTTGCTATTTGTTGTATTATAGCTATGGCATACACACTTCAGTTGTATAACCAGATTATTAAATATTTAGTGAACAAGTTTAACTAATGTTGACTAATTGTGGGAACCCCTCTGAATATTTAAAGTCAAAAATCGTTTTTGGCAAATTTGCCATGCTATGAACTGTATCACAATAGATTTGGATATAATCCAAGAGCTGCCAGCTTAATTGATTCAGGAAAAGTACTGCACATCTTCATTTAGTATAAATCAACAAGAAGAAGCTGGAATCACAATACACTGACTAGAGTGTTTTATTGTAGGGTGAATAGAGGGGAAGTCAGGGAAAAGGAGAGGCGGCTTGTTGTATGACTCCTCTGTGTATGAATGTCATCTTTATTCTGCTCAGATAAATGCTTTCAGGGCCAAACGGCCAAAAATGATCACACACACAGTGTGTGGACTTCCTACTAGCCTGTCCTAAATTAGGTTACACTCAGTTTCAATGTTTTGGAGTAAACTAAAAAGCAGAAAGAAATAACTATACTAGTCTGCTATTCCATTCCCACTTCTCTTATTTTATGAGGACAAGGACAATATTTCCCCCAGATGGTCTTTAGGTAAAATTATATTAAACTACACTGCTCTTTAAAATAGGAGTGTTAACAGTCTTTGTAGAACTCTATCAAGGCCTGACATGTCAGTCATTCCCACATTAAATAAAAGAAGATATCATAGTTACTTAGCACCTGCAAATTGCATATGGTGCTTTCAAACATTACATTTTTTGGAACAAACCCTGAAAAAAACAAGTACACCACCAAGTATGGCAATTATTAAAAATGAACTTGTTAAAACTGGTGGTGAGGGAGTGTTAGTAGCCACTGGAACACATTGTTGTAGATTATAGTGTCGTTAAATTCAATCATGAGAATTTGGTGATACTCACCTCAAAACCTGATCAGTGGAATGTGAGAATAAAGCTTAGCAGGCCCAGAAAGAGAACCTGTGCTCTCCATCCATTTCCCTGCTGGTGTGTGTTCCATCCAGAGCAAGGATTGCCCTTGCTCCAGGGGGGGTTGGTGGTGTGGCTGGTTCAGATTCAAATCCAGATTCAAGCTATTAGCCACCACCCTATCTGTTGCAGCCAGCTCCCTCAGTTATGCTAGGGCTCTCTGTCACTTCCTCTGCACACTCATCCTGTATCTTCTTGCTTTTAACCTGTGTACTGAGGACCTGCAGGATCTCGTAGACAAGAAATTTGTATTATTCAGCAGATGAACAGTTATCATCAGTCAGTTGATCATTCTCATCTCCTGTGGTATTTATACCCTCTTTGAATGTGATAAAACATGGTGTAGGTCATGGATTATTGTGAAATATATCATTGTCTTAAAGCAGAGTAATAGAGAGATAGCATTTATGGACTGCAGAATTTTTCTGATGATGTCACACAGTTTGAGGGACGTGCCCTTGTAGTGAAACTGATGCTTCGAAGACTTTGTTTGTTCTTCTGGCTTTGCATGGCTTTAGACAACCCCCNCCCCAAGCCCCTTCAGCTACTGGGAGGTGACAGCGCTCATTCAACCAGGTTTCAGTATAAAAGTGGGACAGAGTACATAGCGCATCTAGTTACATTCATAAAAGCAGTGCATCAGCTACAGTGAAACAGGCCAGTGTATGAGCCTCACAGTTTATATAGAAATAGAGTTTGATAATAGCGATAATGGGTCGGCCTGTGTAATACTTATCTGTGTGGAAGTTATCTTTAAATGTCCCATTCAGAAGAAAGTTGGAGTGCACAGCTACACAAGTGTGGATGAGGTATTCAGTGTCGAACACTGAGCAGATGCTGTCTGGTGCGGACACTTGAAACCAGTTTAGGGACCTTACTGTCTACTCATTGCTTGCTGCTGCCAAGATCGTTAGCTCATTAGTCAATTAATTAAAAGGCAGGAGAGTAATTACAATTGTAATTTTAATAAGTGATTAATCATCTAAGTCATTTATCAAATATCAAATGTTCTTAAATGTTAAGAGGATTTCATTCTTTTCTCTGTTTAATCTCATTGTAATCTGTCTACAATTCCAGTATTTTGGCCACTATGTTTCTTTTCACCAGTGTTTATGGTTGAGATGTGACAGTATGTTGACCTTTGCTGAACTCATGGTGCGGGTCATTACGTCACACTATTTTGTGTTTAGAGAAGAGACAAAGTGCTGTCAACTTAACCAAGCTGTGATATACCCATACGAGTCAGCAGAGTTGTATACATACAGATCACCTGGTGATCTGTATGTATTTGTGACAGGCTAGTTTACTGTTGTCCTTTGGTTGATCTGTCCTCTTCTGTGTCATTAGTGTTACTGAGGTCAGAGGGGCAGGTCCTGTTGGGGCCAACAATGCTAAAAAAACATATTTATTTAAAGGGATCAGTGTGCATTAGATAGATCACATGGGATATGTTAATGCAGGCTGAACTAAACTGAACATGATATTATGTACAAAACTCTGCACAAGTGATCAGAAGATAGTTGCTATTTGCTAACTCCTACGGCGTGTTCAGAATCCCATCTGAATGGTATCACTATACCACTAATAGGGCCAAGTAACTTTTACTTTTCTACTTTCATCTCAGCTATTAACACTGTCGTGAGGTTGGCAGGAAGCAGCTGTGGTTTGGAGGTCCTCATCTGACCGTCTGTCATCTGTATCCCCTCCGTGTCTCTGTGTAATCCTCCCTGAGTGCTGCAGTCCCTGTAGCACACTCCTGAAGCAGAGCTGTAATGCTAAGCACTGCATGGTGTGTGTGTGTGTGTGTGTGTGTGTGTGTGTGTGTGTGTGTGTGTGTGTGTGTTGTTGTTGTTGTTGCAGCTGCCTATGTCGTTGCCAAGGTTTTTCTCTAACGTACCTTGTCACTGTCCAGCACTGGATTATTTACACTCTTCTGGTTGTCTTTCCACAGCACAGACCTTGAAGATGCTAACTATTAGCATAGTCATTACTGACGGACACAGGTTAACATTTTTCTAACCCACAAGCCTTCCTAGTTGGACTAGCTAAACTATTTTAAGGCCTAGCTTCCCCGCTTCCCCTTAGCTTTTAGTTGAACTTCCCTTGGCTAGTTAAACTGTTGTCCCTGTTACTATGCGAACTGGACTTGGGTGCCTGTCAGGGTGAGATTTGTGAGGGCTACAATCATTTCTAATAGAGGAAAGGATTGGGTAGTAAAGTTTAAATTACTGATGGCCATATAGTGTTATGTACATGGTTTATGATGTTTTAAAAATGAGACTGAATTATCAAACTGACATGCATGTTAATGTTAATTAGTCGATATGGAGATCAGTGTATTCTTAAGTTTATACTGCATTTTATGCAGACATATTTCATTTGTGGCTGTTTGTTTTAGATATTAAGCACTGGTTCATTTGAGAAGTGTGGCTTATTTTTTATTAGTCTAATCATCATCATCTAATCATCATCATCATCATCATCTAATCATCAACATGAGGCCTCTGAAAGGAGACAAATTATGCTTAATTATTGCCTGTCCCTTCATAGACCGCTATTGATTTTGTGTTAATTTCCTTTTTTTAATGAAATAGATATAGAAATATACATGTATTGACAGGGTGATTTACTGACTGTAGAGCATTTATTTATTTATTTATTTTACTGGTTATCTCTACCTTTGTAAACCCCTGCTCATACTACATAGTTATTGTTTTTTTTCCACAGCTCTCCCTCTTGAATACACTCTGTTTGCAAGTCCTGCGGCTTGCTATTGTAAAACCAGTGTAAGCTAGTGCAGTGAAATGTTCTGCAATTGAAAACACTGAAAGCATTTTAGCTTAGCTCGCTGCTTCTCTTTGTGTCTGTGAATAATAGATACAGGAACGTGCTTTTTCCTCGGACTGTGCAGGGAATTTACAGCATGCAGTCAGGTGCACAGACAAAAATGGGAGGGCCGAGCAGCCAGCTGGTATTGTGCTGCAGACAGGGAGGCTGAGAGAAGCTTTAGCGGCTGGTAACTGCAGCTGTGATGTCTCCATTGTCAGAGCTCCTCTCTAACGGGTGATTATTAGAGCTCGTGGTCAGAGCTTGCAGAACTAAGATCAGCCTAAAGCTACAGCAAAGCTCTCATCTGAAACATGAAGGACTCGGTTGTCTCTTGATATAATGGGTGTTGATGTAGGAATAAAATAATAGGTTGTTAGTACTGGAATGAGCACAGATAGCATTTAGCCTAGTTGAGCATCATTTAACACTGCATCCCAATATCAAGCACAAGATTCTTGTTTTGAGTTTGCATAGTGAAACGTCTGTGCCATAAGACTCATACAGAATACTTGAACAAAAAGTGTTTTTTGATGGGATCTGATGAAAAATAACACATAAGATATGTTCAGATAAAAAAGTACTGTATGTGTATGAATGGGCTTAAGCCTCATCACTTGACTTGTTTGGAGAAAAGAGGTTTTATCTTTTCAGTTTCATAGCTATTATTTTTTTTTTTTATAACTCCACACATTATGCCATAAAAACTCAAATCATACCTAACCATCTATCACTCAACAATTTGAATATGGCAGTCTTTTGGTTAGGTTTGCCAACATAAAATTGATGACCGTTTGCCAGCCTTGCAACTTTTTCTAAAACTGACTTGGTACCTGAAATGAAATCAAGCGTGCATCTTGGTAAGTACAGTCTGTGTTAAAGTGTGTATGTGCTCTCTGTGATGCTTTTACAGGACGTATACACCAGGCGATGGTGACCTCACTGAATGAGGACAATGAGAGTGTTACGGTGGAGTGGATAGAAAATGGAGACACAAAAGGGAAAGAGGTAAACTATCAGTTATTTCCACTGGTGGCGGCATGTGCTCAGTTCTTCTACTGCAATGAATAATGCATCGAAAGACATTCAGCAGCTGTGTGATTACAACCAGCCTGCATGTGCTGCACATCAACCCTTTGGACTCTGAGTCCATAACTTGATGTCATTCCTCCCTCACTGTATTTGTTAATGTTGTGCTATTCCAATGATTTTCCCTAGAACATGACAAAATGGATAGATCTCAGTTTCCGCTTATATTTAAAGGATCATATTGGTGGTTTTGCATGTTTGACCTGCATACATGTTACATTACTTTGAACCATTTTCTAAAACATACTTCTGGATCGGTAACTTTTCAAAAAGTTTTTCCTACCTTCTAGATAGACAGCCATTGGTTTCAATTCATTCCGGTACGCTTCTAAAATCAACTTGTAGAGACTTGAAACATGCCTGAGATACCTAATTCATTACAGCGAACAATATGTGGTTTTAATTTTTTGTCAGTTTCTTAATTTAACTGGTCCAATGCAGAGCTGCATTGAAGAAAATGTATCTCTATACCAGGACTGCCTTTTACACAGAAATGATTGAGCGTAACCGTTAGCAGGTGAAACATTGAATTTTAAGGTGGATGTATCACTGAACATTTGGTTTTGAAAGAATATGGAATTTGGCAAAATAACACAAAAAATAAAAATGGTTATATGTTTTGGAAAATGTATTTAATAATGTATTTTTTTTTTGAACTTTTATTTTTAAAGAGAACTTTTACATTTTTATAAACAAAAAAGTAAACACAGAGAATACACACACACACANNACTGAAAAACGTCCAGAATACGCAGTATTAAAAGTCCTGCTGATTGTAGACATCCCATTTCTTCCAATGTTTATCAGCTTCAGTTTTCTGAAGTCTGACAGTAAAAGTCATTTTCTCCACTGAACGTATAGAGTTTACCAAGTTTGTGAAGAGGCTGATGGTGGGGGGGATTCTTCTGAAGCCAACATTTGGTAATAGTTTTTTTACTTACAGCCATAAAGATCTTTAGAAGATATGAGTCACTTTTACTAAGACCTTTAGGGATGCTGCACTCGTTATTTTAAGGATATGTATGTTATGAATGTAAGCGGTGAACCGTTTGGACTCAGCACAGAAAATACGAGCCTCACCTTCCTCACCATCACCACTGAACTCACCAGCAGCCACAGAATAACCTGCAGGAAGGATGGATGGATGGAGGGAGGGATGGAGGGAGGGATGGAGGGATGAAGGAAAGGAGGAAATGCAGATGGGATTTAAGCTTTCAGTCTGAACATACAGAGCCTTCACTAATATTGGTAATATTGGTAATATTAATATTGGTTTTCTTGATAAATAAAAGCAGAGCCATGAAAAAAATATCTTTGTTTCTCCTTAAGATCTTTCATTCAAAATACGAACACAAATATAACCTTTAATTACAGTAAAATAACTGAAAGGAAAAAAATTCTTATCAAGAAACAAATGTTTTTCTCAATGTGTGAATAATTATTTGCAAATTTTAAGTAAATGAAGTATTGTAGTATCTGAAGATTGTACTACATAATCAGATTAATGTTCAATTCAGTGGAAGAAGTAACATAATTTTAATTTGATGAGACTCAGGTGTGTTTCCTCACCCAGGTAACTGTCATCATAGCTGCCCTGCACCTGTCGGGTCTGAATCTGCCTGGTGACAGACAGCAGGAAGTAAGAGGGGTAGTAGGCCTTGACAATCTCCTCTGTGGTGGCTGAGATCAGCTGACCTGTGTAGACAGAAAGGGTCAGAGGTCAGGGGTTACACCAAGATGCATGCCTTTTGAACTTTGACTTCTGAGGTGTCTGACTGGCAGGGTCAGACTGAATCTCTGCAGGAGTTTCTGATTCTGAGAATCACCTTGCCAGTAAAAGCTGCCAGGTCCTCCAAGCACGATGCGTCCGTCCTGCAACAAAGAGGAAGTTCATCACGACTTTCAACAAACGTTCAAACTGCAGAGAAAACATGGAAGCTGTGATGTGACTCACTCACTACACATCTTCATGCCCTGTTCAGATTTCTGCCTCTGTCTAAGTGGCTCATATAGTGTCTCTAAAAAAGACCTGTCTCTAATAAAGGCCTGTCTCTAATAAAAGCCTGTCTCTAATAAAGGTCTGTCTCTAATAAAAGCCTGTCTCTACTAAAGACCTGAGTCTAATAAAGCCTGTCACTAATAAAGGCCTGTCTCTAATAAAGGCCTGTCTCTAATAAAAGCCTGTCTCTACTAAAGACCTGTCTCTAATAAAAACCTGTCTCTAATAAAGGCCTGTCTCTAATAAAGACCTGTCTCTAATAAAGCTTGTCTCTAATAAAGATCTATCTCTAATAAAAGCCTGTCTCTAATAAAGACTTGTCTCTACTAAAGACCTGTCTCTAATAAAAACCTGTCTCTAATAAAGGTCTGTCTCTAATAAAGCCTGTCTCTAATAAAGCTCTATCTCTAATAAAAGCCTGTCTCTAATAAAGACCTGTCTCTAATAAAGCCTGTCTCTAATAAAGACCTGTCTCTAATAAAGCCTGTCTCTAATAAAGATCTATCTCGAATAAAAGCCTGTCTCTAATAAAGACCTGTCTCTAATAAAAGCCTGTCTCTAACAAAGGGCTGTCTCTAATAAAAGCCTGTCTGTAATAAAGACCTCTCTCTAATAAAAACCTGTCTCTAATAAAAGCTTGTCTCTAATAAAGACCTGTCTCTAATAAAGACCTGTCTGTAATAAAAGCCTGTCTCTAATAAAGCCTGTCTCTAATAAAGCCTGTCTCTAATAAATACCTTTCTGTAATAAAAACCTGTCTCCTATATTGGCCGAGTTCTCTCTGCAGTTGAGGTAAATAAAGGCCCCGCCCACTAATAGAGCATTTATCACCATATATTTATCACCGCATTTATCATTTACCACCGTATATTTATCACCAAGACTCTCATCAGGATCTGTGACATGTGACACGTGACACGTGACGTGATCGAAACATCCAATCAGCTGGTTTGTAAATGGTGTAGAGATGTGATTATATTTACCCTGGTGAAATCTGCGCTAAATCCTCCCTGACAGGAGCCCTGACCTGCAGGTCCATGTCTCTCTGCAGACACACAACACACAGAAACACACAGGAAGTACAGGAAACACACACAACACACAGAAACACACAGGAAGTACAGGAAACACACATAACGCACAGAAACACACAGGAAGTACAGGAAACACACACAACACACAGGAAACACACAGGAAGTACACACAATGCATAGGAAGTACACAGAAACATACACAAGAAGTACAGGAAACACAAAATACACAGGAAACTTACACAACGCACAGGAAACACACAGGAAGTACAGGAAACACACACAATACACAGAAACACACAGGAAGTACAGGAAACACACAGGAAACACACAGGAAGTACACAGGAAGTAAGGAAACACACAGAAAACACACACAACACACAATAAACACACAGGAAGTAAACACAACGCATAGGAAGTACACAGAAACACACACAGGAAGTACAGGAAATACGCACAATGCACAGGAAACACAGGAAACACACACAACACACAGGAAGCACACAGAAAACACACAGGAAACACACAGAAACATACACACAACACACAGGAAACCCACAGGAAGTACTCAGCAGCCTTGTTCCATGAAAAGTAAAACTAATCCAGACTTTAAAGATGAAGATGAGGTTTGTACCTGTCAGAGGAAACGTGCTGTGTGTGACTGCAGTACCTTACCTGTCCTGCAGGGGGCATACTCCACAAATGTTCTGAGGCCGTCTACAGACAGGTAGCAGCTTCCTGTAATGTCGGCGAATGCTGTGTCGCGTTCGGTCCTCCAGTAATACCTGGGAGCGCAAGCCTGAGAGACAACGAGACCCCGCCTCATAAGTGATGACATCATCATTTAATTTATGTTTTATAGTGACTGAAGCAGCAGCTTGTTAACCTGCAACTCGTTAACCTGAGTTACTGTTCACAAGCTAAAATATTACAGGATTTCTACTTTTACTGTAGTGTTGTTTATTTCTAAAATCACCATGACAACGCTGTTGACTGTTATGTTGTTCATATCATGTTGAACATCAAGGTGAAAATAACTTCATATTATAAAGATAACTGCTGATTCATTAATTTAATTAAATTTAATTAATCTGACGCAACAGATTCTGTTGAAACATGACACAGATAATAATAACCTGAACATTTATCTCCATGTCAGAAACAACACGCAGGTCAATCAATATCCACACAGATCACGGTGCTTACCAGGATGCTGTTGCCATGGGAACATATGGTTGCTCCAAACCACTGATGGGACTTGAACTCGACCTGGGTGTCCACGTTGTTAATGTAAAGATATCGATCACCTTAAACAGAAAACACAGATCATTTTTACAAGGCAGCAGCAGAACCGTCCGTCATGAAATGTAACTCTCTGCTTTTTGTCCCATTCAGCTCGTTCTGCATGTTTCTAGTGTGTTTCTGGCTTTTTACATGGATGTTTTATGTTTTATGGCCTCGTTCTCTGGTTCTGAGTCTTAATCCGTCTTCCAAAGACATCAAATGAAACGGCTGGACTTCATTTCCATCAGAGGCCCTGCCAGTGTGTGTGTGTGTGTGTGTGTTGTTGATTTTAACAGCCTGCTGTTATTATAATAATCTGGAAGCAGTAACACGGAGTTATTTTGCCTCGTAGTTTCTGGTAGAAACATGAACTTTGCGCTGCATAATGAAAAAGTTGTTACTATAAGAATAATGAATAATTCATAAAACACAGCAGCAGATTTAGCATGTTGATGCAGCCATGTTCCCTCATTCATAAAATCCTGCTGTTACTTAAAGCAGGCGTTACTACAGTATGTCCTTATTTACATGACAGGAAGTGATTCATTAAACATGCTAACATGAAGACGAGTTTCAGTCTGACAGCAAATTTCATCAGGATGAAATCTGATGATGTTTTAAACCAGTCATCCTCAAAATCCAGATTCTGGTCCGGATCCGGTCCAGACCACAACAGTCTCTGGATTCTAAACAAATTATACTTTTCATGTTATTTGCATGATCTGAGAGACATCGCTGTGACACAGCAAGTCAAAATTCTCCACTGCTGTAAGTAGTGACTGCTCCACTATGCTCCTCTGCTTTGGTTTGGTCCAATCACATTCAGCGTCCCGTCATCTCCATGACAACGATGGGTTGANCTGCTTTGGTTTGGTCCAATCACATTCAGCGTCCCGTCATCTCCATGACAACGATGGGTTGACATGATGTTGGGCTCATTGAGAGCTGAAAGTTCAGCTAGTGTCGTCAGCAGTTAGCATGACTCACACTTCATCACTTCCTGTGTTTCCGACGGGGCTGATTGTTTTTTTGGGCCTCGTGCCTGTAATGATTCTGTAATGATTCTGTAAGATTCTGTAATGATTCTGTAAGATTCTGTAATGATTCTGTAAGATTCTGTAGTGATTCTGTAATGATTCTGTAAGATTCTGTAATGATTCTGTAAGATTCTGTAGTGATTCTGTAATGATTCTGCAAGATTCTGTAATGATTCTGTAAGATTCTGTAATGATTCTGTAATGATTCTGTAAGATTCTGCAATGATTCTGTAAGATTCTGTAGTGATTCTGTAGTGATTCTGTAATGATTCTGTAAGATTCTGTAGTGATTCTGTAATGATTCTGTAGTGATTCTGTAGTGATTCTGTAAGATTCTGTAGTGATTCTGTAATGATTCTGTAAGATTCTGTAAGATTCTGTAATGATTCTGTAGTGATTCTGTAGTGATTCTGTAATGATTCTGTAATGATTCTGTAAGATTCTGTAGTGATTCTGTAATGATTCCGTAAGATTCCGTAATGATTCTGTAGTGATTCTGTAGTGATTCTGTAATGATTCTGTAAGATTCTGTAATGATTCTGTAAAATTCTGTAGTGATTCTGTAATGATTCTGTAAGATTCTGTAGTGATTCTGTAATGATTCTGTAGTGATTCTGTAGTGATTCTGTAAGATTCTGTAGTGATTCTGTAATGATTCTGTAAGATTCTGTAGTGATTCTGTAATGATTCTGTAATGATTCTGTAGTGATTCTGTGATTCTGTAGTGATTCTGTAATGATTCTCTAGTGATTCTGTAATGATTCTGTAATGATTCTCTAGTGATTCTGTAATGATTCTGTAGTGATTCTGTAATGATTCTGTAAGATTCTGTAGTGATTCTGTAATGATTCTGTAAGATTCTGTAGTGATTCTGTAAGATTCTGTAATGATTCTGTAGTGATTCTGTAATGATTCTGTAAGATTCTGTAGTTATTCTGTAAGATTCTGTAGTGATTCTGTAATGATTCTGTAAGATTCTGTAGTTATTCTGTAATGATTCTGTAGTGATTCTGTAATGATTCTGTAAGATTCTGTAGTGATTCTGTAAGATTCTGTAGTGATTCTGTAGTGATTCTGTAATGATTCTGTAGTGATTCTGTTTCACCTCATACCGTGCGGATCAAAGTCGACGATGCTGCAGTTGGCTTGGCTCCAGGGACACAAGAACACAGCTCCTCCTTCAGTCACGCCAGGTTGGCTGGTGTTCGCTTTGGGAGCACCAATCAAAACGCTGACGCTAGACGACAGGAAATAAAACTAAATCTGACATGTTTGCACAATTCAAGTTTAGGAACATTAGATAATCACACCAACTTGGATGTATTATAAACTCTATTATGTGCAGAAAATTTTGCAAAGCTCATGAAGTAAGCATGAACTAAAGATACACATATGTATTAAAGGACCACATCAGTGGTTTTGCACATTTGAGCCCAATAAATTTAACCTGCATACATGTTACATTCCTGCCAACCATTTTTCAAAACATAAACCATATTTTAGTTTTAGTGTTATTTTTCAACAGTCACGTATGAAGGCGTGTTCATCTGAATTCCTCTGGTAAAACTGTTTCCTCCTGATACGATATTTCCTGTCACAGACGTCCATTTTCTCCCATTTAGCTCCAAAGTGACTTAATTTAAGTCACTTTGACAAAAAAAATTAATAGATGTCGTGTTCTCTGCGATGATTATTTAGCTTTATGGTTATTTATCTCAGCACGTTTCATGTCTCTACATGTTGATTTTTATGTCGTACTGAATGAACTGAAACTAATGACAGTCTGGAAGGTAGGAACAACAATTCTAGTATTTACTGCTTAAGTAGTATGTTTACGAGAAATAGTTGTCAGTCATGTAACATGTATGTGCCGTGTTGTCTTAATTGAAAGCATTCTTAGTTTTTCATTCATTTGCTGGTATCAGACCTTAAATATTCTAAACATGAAGAAATCACATGAAGCATGTGTCATTTCTCCAAACACAGAATGTCCAAAAGGCAAATCCTCCTGTCAGTGGCGTCCCTCTGAAGACGCTCGGCAGTCTGAAGCAGGAAGTCATGTGTTCTGAGGCAGTTCTCCTCCTTAACCTCACAATTTAACTTTTAAAGTCTGTTTTTATATGCCTGCCATTCTTCGTCGCCCTTTAACGACAAATAAAGTTAATTAAACTGATTATATTGGGCTAAACATGCAAAATCACCGGTATGCTCCTTTAAAAAGGCAGACTGAATTGTATGTGTTGAGACATTAGTGACATGATGACATGAGTAGATATCAGACAGACCCCCCCCCANACACACACACACACACACACACACACACACACACACATAATGACGTCTGGTGATGATTATTTACTCTAACAGTGGGTTAGAGTGGGAAGCGAGCTGTGTTTGTGTGTGTGTGTGTGTGTGTGTGTGTGTGTGTGTGTGTGTGTGTGAGATCTTCCACGTCTGTCAACAAAAAGCAGAAACAGAAAAACAGATTTCTGACTTTAACAAACGACTTGTCTGTTTCTAATAAGACTCGGCTGCAGTGTATGTGTGTGTGTGTGTGTGTGTGTGTGTGTGTGTGTGTGTGTGTGTGTGTGCTGTAAACTCAAACATCACTGCTTTATGAAATATTATGGAAACATTATGGTAACGAAAAGCATCACTTTAAAGGAGCATACCGGTTATTTTGCAGGTTGGAGCCCATTAAAGTGTAAAGGTGTAAAACCTGAGCAGAGACCGTTTTTACGAACTTCTAACAAACTTTTTTAAAAATGTGAAAAACAATAAAGTCAAACTATTTCACTTTATGTTTGATGACACACTGTGGGCGTAATATTTGTGGTTTCTTGAAAATTAACAGCTTTTATCATTCAGAGTCACGGCTTAGGTATGGAACGGGAAACGATCCGGTTATCCACGCAGACTTTACCTGGATGAACCGCTGAAGAACTCCACGGAATAACCGAAATAACTTCCCTGCGGACCCGTGAAAACGACGCGCGTGTCGGCGTCCAGGTTAAAAGCCGCGCAAAGCTCCAGCACGAGCAGCACTACCGGTAGAACCCGCACAGTGCAACAACAGAACCGTCCCGGTGACCGGAGAGCCGAGAGCCCAGGAACGGCGTCCATCTCCGCCTCCGAGCAAAACGCGTCATCCGGTAAAACCTCAAGTCCTCAAACCGACATGAGGAACCAGTCCTGCTGTTTCTGCACGTCCGGTACGGAGAGAGAGAGAGAGAGAGAGAGAGAGAGGGANGGGGGGGCTTTAACTCCTCACAGTGTTTTTAATAAAAATCACACGTTTCCATGTTAAATGAATATTATAACATAGAATATATTAGCGTGATGCTACAGAAACAAAACTATGTGATGACGTCACCAAAAACTCACTAACAACAGGTTTTGTATTTTTTAGTCTAACTATGGAATACTCATTGTGCCAAAATTAAAAATAAATAAAAGAATAAATAAATAAATGTGTAAATATATAGGCTTAAATGTGGAAATATAAAGACAAATTAAAAAATACATAAAAGAATAATTATGAGCATTTTTATTTATTTTCACATTCATTTGTTCATTTATTTCTGTATTAACTTTCTTATATTTCTTTAAATTTTTCTATTTATTTCTTTTTATATAGTTTCATTTATTTATTTTATTTCTGTATTCATTTCCATATACTGTATATATGTATATACTGTAGATATTATGGGCCAAGCTGTCAATCACCTGGCTGTGGGCGGGCCTTCCTTCGTACCCAGCCCTGGCACAGCGAGCTGCTGGTGGAGCTCAGAAACTGTCTAAAAATGTTTTAATTCGGCATTATTTTAATCAGCCGACCATATATTCTAAATCTAAGCAGCGACTTTCTGACATGAATAAATCTGGAAAGTTAACTTGGTGACAGTTATGAAACGCTCTGCAGCATCAAGCCTGTTCTGACACACATCACTGCATTCAGACCACAGATAAAGAATATTAAATAAGCTTAAAAAGTTATCTGCATTAACATTTCACTCTGAAACACAACCTCAGGCATGGCCCAACTACGTCCCGTGTCCTGTCCAAACCGTGATCATCAGCAATGAGACGCAGGTCATCACATACATGTGTGATTGTGTTTACTAACAACAGCAACATGTAACTATAGTCAGGCTTTATGATTCAGAATGACTACAGTCTGACTTAAGAAAATAAATTAAATCTATGAATGATGAAGAAAAAAATGTAAATCCTGATTAGCATCTAATCAGCTGCTTCTGTTTCTCCTGCTAGCCATGCTAACGTCTGATGAAGCGGGAACGGTCCTGTTCTAGCTGCTTGTTAAAGTTATTTTATGAAAGTTTATTTTTGTATGCGAGTAGAGAGTAGAGTAGTACTTTATTAATCTCCAAGGGGAAACTTTGGTGATATCTGAAGAGACGTCACACGTGGTAACAGAAAAGTTCCTGTCGTAAACGGCTACCACACCCTGGATACATTTCCCTGCGTTGCTATAGTAACAAGTCTTGGTGTTTTGCAGTTTGTTGGTCTAAATCATTGGTTACAGATCAACTTCATGATGCTTCATGTCTGAAGTTAGACTTCAGTCTGACGAAACCCGGAAAACCCAAACACGGCCTCACACCCGACCGGCGTGTGTGTGTGTGTGTGTGTGTGTGTGTGTGTGTGTGTGCGTGCGTGTGTGTGTGTGGCCTATAGGAACGGTGGCAGCTCTGAGTCATGAGCTTTTACCTGCCAAAGGCAACAGAAGTTGGATAAAGAAAGTTTTCTCTCCAGAGAAACACACTTTGAACGGCGTGAGTCAGAAAGCTGCCAGATGATAAAAACGGTCAGAATCCTTCACGGCTGCCCGTTACCGTTACTTCCTGTGTTGGCAGAAATATGAACTGGAGCTTTGATGGAACGTGTCTGTCGTGTTAAAAACTTGGTTGGTTTCATGAATCAGCAGCTCATTAGAACAAAAAGGAACTTAGAGGTCCAGATACTAAACATCTATTTATAATAATAAATACATACATTTTTAAAAAGTAAATAAACACTTTTAAAAAATGATTCTGCTTTGTTATTTTCCCTTTTAGCTTTCGAGTCACCTGATGAAGTCATGGCTGAATGAGTTATACTGATCAACAACCATATTTTTCTCCGTGAGATAAAAAGTATTATGCCATAACTTTTATACTTTATTTTCCTTTCTAAAGGAAAGTGTTTCTGTGCTGCAAAAACTCAATGCTAAGCTAACTTCACTCCACTGTTAGCTTGTTCTGTCACAGGAAGTGCAGCTAGCTAACGCTCCATCTATGTTGGACTGAGTCAGCATCACTTCCTGTTTGTTTTGTGTCTCTAATCATCTGATTGGCTCTCCTCCTCATGTGACTTTCTTGGTATTCACCAGGTGTTTCTGCATCAGGTGGAGAAACTAATTTGTTGTGTTTCCATCTTTAGCTGTTAGCCAGTTAGCTTGTAGCTGCAGCATTTCAAACAACAGAAGAAATAATTCATCAGAGGTTGAGCTGCTACTTTCAGACATGATGTTTTTTATCATATAAAAAATAAAACTGTGACGTAAAGCTGGTCACGTTTTTTGGATTTCATTTCCACTTTCAACTCTACAGATTTTAGGGAGGTTTTATTTATGTCTTTTATGTGAACCTCATGTTAGCTAGCTAACATGAGGTTCACATAAAAATAAAAACATTTATTACCTATTTGCATGTAACATGTAAGTCCAAACTGTACACACATTTAAAAACACATTTTATTTGTTGTCTGAATTCTTGTGTCCGCCATGCTTCTGGTCACAGCCGAGATCTGACAAAGAATTACGGGTTTTAGAAACTATGGACCCGCTCTGCTCACGACCACATGAGAATGTAGGGGGAGACAAAAACTCTGTACATAAAGAAGAGAAATTTAAGATAGATTTAAGACACAAAACAAACAGGAAGTGATGCTGACTCATCTAGCATAGCTGGAGCGTTCGCTAGCTGTACTTCCTGTGACAGAGCAAGCTAACGGTGGAGTGAAATTAGCTTAGCGGTGACTTGTCAGTAATGACTTGTTGTGATGTATGCACAGTGTTAGCTTAGCCACTAACAGTGTTAGCTTAGCTGCTACGCTAACTTGAGGTGAGTTCTTGTCATGTGGTGGACTTGGAGTTCAGAGCGTATTTAAGTTTAGCATCATAGAAGCTAATTAGCATCATAACCTGCCAAAGATCAGACCTGATGACATCATCAGTCATTTTATTGATGCTTTATAGCAACTGAAGACGAGCAGCTAAAGCTAATCTAAGTTACAAACTAAAATATTACAGGATGTAGTTATTTGTACAGCATGTTCTCAGCGTGACGTCGAGTCTCATCAGAAAGTTTTACATCACGTTTCCTCTGAAGTCCAGACTTTAGCAGAACAGACCAGATATGACGACATCCAAAAGGTTTACCTGTTCAGTAAAAGGAGCATATAGGTGCTTTTATATGTTTGAGCCTAATACTTACTGCCAATCAAAACATGCTGCTGGAGCAGTAAATATTAGAATTGTTTTTCCTACCTTCCAGACTTCCATTAATTTCAGTTCATTCCAGTACGACATAAAAATCAACATGTAGAAACGCGTTGAGATACATAATCATCATGGAGAATAACACGTTTACGTTTTAGGTCAAAGTAAATTTATTTAAGTGATCCGACAGTCTGTTCCTGTGTAACATAAAACGCATATACACACACACACACACACACACACACTGCTCAGATTGTGTCCTGGTCATTGGAGTGGGGAAAGTGAGGCGTTTCATTCATGTTCTGGCAAACTTAGCAACGTAACACGGGTCACAGGAACACGGTTCCGTTTCACAATGCTAATAAATTCTCTGCTGAGCTGAGACACGCAGTGTTCGCTTTCCTGATCTGCACGGTCACGTCTGATTATAAGAACATGCTTCATCCTGAAACCAGCAACACACGTCAGCATTCATACATACAATCTCCTTGTTTACACATAAAATTACACACAAGATGACAGCATCAGTCTGAAAACCATTTACTTTGGAAGTTTATTTATTTATTTTTTTATTTTATTTTATTTTTATTTTAGAAGTTTAAGAATTTTTATTTAAGAAGTTTAGAATTTTGGAAGTTTATAGAAACTTTTAAAATAATGAAATGCTGTTAAAAAAAAAAAAACTTCTCTTACAAAATGTTCTAAAGTTTATCACCAATGTTCCACAAGTTACAACATCACAACATGTGACAAGCCATGTGGGACTGCACACATCTGCACGGCTTCTAAGTGTGCGTGTGTGTGCGTGTGTGTGTGTGTGTCAGTAACACACTGAGTATTGCCTCATTCTGTCTCATTAGGTTACGTTAGTTTTTCCAAGAAGATTCCAGAGTCATTTTCTGGATCTGTTGTTTCTACTTCTCTCTCCTGATCCCAAAAACATGGATCCATGTACAGATCCACATACATGATCCATGTACAGATCCACATACAGATCCATGTACAGATGCTGGACCTGTGTGTGGCTAACAAGCAGCACACACACACACACACACACACATCGTGACCGTGTGTGAGTTCAGGGATGAAGCCTCTCTGTTTTCAGACCATCTGCTGATGCTGTGTGACGCTTTAGCGCCACCTGGTGTCAAACACGAGACACATACAGGAGTTATGTATGTGTTATGTAAATAAACTAACACCAGGAATGAAACATGCTAACTTCATTCTAAAAATATACAACAACACAAAAATACACTAATAATACACTAATAACTAATACACTATGCCTGGACACAGACTTTTCTGTAAGAACCAGATTTTCCTTGTTAAATCTTTACAAACTGAACTTGTTTCTGTCATTACAGGATTTGGAAGCCATTTTTCTCAGCTTTCACTTCCTCCCAGTTACACGTCTGTGACTGTCGTCATGCTAACAGCATGACTCTGCTGCATCTGAGCTCAAAGGTCTGATAACAAACTCTGGTTTTACCTGAGATAAACCAACACAGATCAGAACTTCTGACGGACAAAATCTGCAGGACAAATAGATTCATCTGCTTTCCAGGAACAGCCATGTTCCTGAAAGTCATAGTCATTTATGACGGCGAAATTTAGCATGAATTTAGTTTGTTTTAATGGAGTCATAACAATTGTCAGATTCAAGCAGGCATTTCCATAAAAAATATTGTGTCAAGTCCAGCTTTGGTGAACTTTGACCTTCAGCCAACAGCAAACTAACAGATCTGAGTTGTGACTTTTTTTTAGGTGAGTTTTCTGCAGGTTTGTGTTTTAGTTTCTCTTCTTACTCTGTGGTTTTGCTGCTCATCAGCGCTGAGTGGAATAATACACGGCCAAGGGTCGATCCCCACTGGAGACAAGTGGTTACATATCACACACGGAGTGGTACACATGAAACACGCAGAGTGTGACACAGATGAAATCAAGGTGTTTCGAATAAAAAGATGTCAAGTTCTCACAAATATAAACGGTTCAAACAAAAATGATTCAAAGTAAACGGTGAAACCAAAAATGGGTCAAACAAGCAAAGGGTCAAAGGTCAAAAGGTCAAACACAAATGAAAAATAAAGCAAAAAGGTGAGAAAAAAAGTACTTTTACAAAAATATAATTATTTCATGGTCATTTTCTACACCTGGAAGCTGCAGTGGTCCTGTCCATGTCTGCCAGTCATTTCATGTCAACTCACTATTATTATTATTGTTGTTGTTGTTGTTGTTGTTGTTGTTGTTGTCTTTGTAACTTGCATTTTATTTCTTTGGAACATTGGTTATGCTAGAAACATGTCAAAGTACTTTCATCATTAGATGCCGCCATGACTTTACCTGTCTGTTAACTTTACATCACAGTAATACACAGAAGGTTGAAATTTTAGTGCTTAAAAACATAAAATACTGCAATACTTCTTAACATTTTATGAGGAAACATTATAACCTGAATGCTCTTCACTCTCTTATTTCTAAATTTAGGTTGGCGCCCGTAGGTCACCTGACTTCTTGTGTCGCAGCTCCAATAAATACGTTTTATTGTCCAAACACATTTTAATGGAATGGTTTTAATGAGAATACTAACGTGACACAGCGAATATTGCGTGTTTTATGGTAAATTCACAGGAAACGCTGTGACGTTTTTGTGGGACGGCACGTTTTATTGTGCGGCGTTGACGGAACGGGCGGGGTTTAGTTTGTGACCACGGTTGACAACCGAAAGTGCGGCGAACAGAGTGACACAAAACAAACGCCCCCAAAGTAAACCGACAAGAAATAGTAAGGACGTTTGGCGCGGTTGGTACATAAAGCTGCAGAAAGCTACCGGAGAGCAGTCAGAGAACCGCGTTTCACCTTAATTTCAAATTATCTGTTTTCGGAGAAAGGGTCAGTATTTTATACCCGAACCCGCTCCGAGTTTTCTGGTTTTAATTGGGAGTTTCCGCGTTTTCTAACCAGCGTTTACTGAAGGCTACAAGCTTAACCTCGGCGGAGACGGTGGAAAATGCCTCCCGTCGAAAATGACACCGGGAAGAATGAACTCAAATCCCGCATCCAGCAGCTTATCGACTCTAACCAGGTCATGGTTTTCAGTAAAAGCTACTGTCCGTTTTGTGTAAAGGTAAGAGAATCTCTTTCGTCTGGGAAAGACGTACGAATTGCGCTAACTTAATTTAGCGCGAAGTGGACGGGCTGCGTGTAATCGCTGGCGTGTTCCTGCTACGTTAGCGCCTCTAACAATTCATACTTGTTGGATCTTAAATGTCGCGTTTGGAGCCATAACCTACTCATAACAACACAAATGTTCAGATTTAAGAAGTTTACGTCGTGGAAGTTGTTAATGACGTGACGTGTTTTGGGGAATAAGTTTAGCGGCACGTTTGAAGTGAAGGAGACAATAAGACTAGCTGTTATTATTGGACGTTCAGGTTAGCAAAGTTACGTAATGTTTAGCTCATTTAACATAATGACGCAGCATTTAAACGCTAAAATACCACCAAAATCCATCAAACTACGCCTTTAATTTCTATTCTCCTGTTAGCTCCTAGCAATAGTGAAGTCTAAAAATTATGACTGTAATTATGGTTGTGTGAAGATGTGCAGATTTAAATGATCTTCGTAGATTTTTATCGTTTTAAAGGGAAATTTGGTTTGCAACAGACATTCAGTCCGCGCACACACACACACACACACACACACACACACACGTTACAATAGTTTATAAGTTTATCACNGTCCGCGCACACACACACACACACACACACACACACACACGTTACAATAGTTTATAAGTTTATCACAACAAGTTTATAACAGCAGGAAAAACAAAAGATTGACAAAACATTATGATAATCTAAGTGTTGATAAATATGTAAGCAGAGTAATATGAGTTTGGGTTCAGTGGTTTTATTTTATGTATTAACTATATTGAAGTTGATATCTGATGAGAAGTGGCGTGTTTTCTAGGTGAAAGATCTGTTCAGAGAGCTGAATGTGGCGTGTAATGTGGTGGAGCTCGACCTCATAGGTAAGGTCAGGATATGGTTCAGTTTTTAACTAAACGCATAAATCTGCATAATTCTCTGTCAAATCTGCATTATCATAATTCTGTACAAAAGCCTTGAATAGCTGCAGTTTCCCTTTACTGAGAGTTTCAGAGACGCGTTGGAAATATTCTTTTGGAGAATCTGACAGACATAGATTTGAAACGAGCAACATTAAAGGACCATACTGGTGGTTTTGCATGAGCCCAATAAACACAACCTGACATGTTATGTTACTGACAACCATTTAGATACATTTTTTTTTTTTACCACAAATTTACATAACAGCCTTTGTCAACTATGTAAATCAAAGCTGCTGGTCTGCTTTTGAAGTAAATGTGATATATGTAAGACATGTCACAGGAATCAAGGAAATCTGCCAATAAAAACTGCCATTTAATTTTTAAAACAGGAAAACACGGTACGCAAGACGAGATTAATGTTTCTAAACAGGAAGCAAAGAATTTAGCCACCAAAAGCAAAGTGAAGTTATGCGTCTTGTAACGTTCTGTAGATCTGAGTCATTGTTTTGTCATGAGCGAAGGATTTAAAAGATTTAAGCTTATTTAACCAAGCATTATGGAAAAGTGTTACCAGCTAAACTCAGCAGCGGCTGTGTGAATATTTAAAAATCCTCTCATTTCATTTGACAAAATAATTGCTGCTTACACTCTTGGTAAAATATACTTTATTACGTGGATTATACACAGTAATTCAGCACTACAGTCATTTTTTTAATCTGTTGTTTTATTGAACTGCATTTAAAAGTGATTTGACTAATTCTTAAAGGAGCTAAAACATTACAAACATGATGATAAAACAACACAAACTCCAGCCTCAAAAATGATCACCGATCTGTCTGACACAGGGTGCATTTTAAAGACCATACTGGTGATTTTTCACATTTGAACCCCAGAAATACAACCCATATACATGTCACATTACTGACAACCATTTTCCAAAACATAAACCTATATTTTAGAATTTTTGTTATTTTGCTAAATCACCAAATCTTTCAAAAATCAAATGTTCAGGTTGTACACGCACCTTAAAAGTCAATATTTCACCTGCTAACATTGTAGAATTTTATTTTCTCTGGTAAAAGCAGTTTTGTCGTGGGACTATATTTCCTGGCGGAGGCACATGCCACACTCCCTGTTGGTTAAATGAACAGCCTTTGCAAAATTAATGTCATCATGTTTTCTGTAATGGATTATTTATCAGCACGTTTCAAGTCTCTACAGGTTGATTGTTATACGTACTGGTATGAACTGACACCAAGTCTGGAAGGTAGGAACAACAATCCTAACAACCAGTAGCATGTAGGCGCTTAAACATGCAAAATCACCTGTATGGTGCTTTAAGTGAAGTAAATGACTTGGCACAACAATAAAAATAACTTTAAATATGACATGAAATCTAAAATGAGCAGCGTGTTGTAATATGTTGGCTAATATATGTGCAGCCATATAAAAGCAGGTGTGAGGAGATATTGATGTATTGATTGATTGATGTTATCTCCTGGGTTTTTGGACTTTGCAGACGATGGACCAAACTACCAGGACTTGTTGCTGGAGATGACGGGACAGAAGACCGTTCCCAGCGTCTTCATCAACAAAACACACATTGGTGGCTGTGACAAAACAATGCAGGTAAGATAATAAAACCGTTTAACTTCCTGTCTTCTGGATTCTGTTTGTTCTTTTGCACATGTAATTTGTTTTAGGTTAAATTTTGGCATCTTCTCAGCGTGTTATTGCTAATTCTCAGATGAAATTTAGAGTAGAAATCAGAGCATTAATTGTTGCAGCCATTTTGACTTTAATGTTGCGTTTGTCTTAACTCGAAATTCTAAATTTCCAATGGGAAAGGTCAAAGAAAACACCCCCTCAACTCGGAGTTCCTCCTCAGAAAGTCGAGCGAGGTTCCTGAATCGCAGCCGCTCACAGCGTAAACACTCATTTCTCTATTTATAAATGACGGTTTAGAAACGAGGCATCCATGTTTTCTCCTGCTTCGTTTAACTCAAACCAGCAGCGGTCTGAAATGATGTCATTCTGAGCTACAAACGCAGCATTAAGAGAATATGAATGTGAAATAGAACTTTTCTGTCTCTTTTAGTTTCTTCATGCAGATCTCCCATGGACAACTTTTGTCTTTTCTATTTCTGTTACGTCCTCGGTCGATCACATGGCGGGTTAAGCTCCTCCCACTGATGCAGCCAGGCATTTGGACCATTTATGACCGAGATGATGAATCAGAAGTAGAAAAGACAAAGGACGGTTCTTAAGAACCAAATTGAACTCCGGAACGTTTCACCGGTTTAATCTTATGTTTTTGGAAGCATGTCAAACCATTTTCCGTCACGTTAGGAGTAATAAAAGAGGTTTTATATTGACACGACCTTTGTGTCTCTCAGGCCCATAAAGACGGCGTCCTTCAGCAGCTGCTGAGTGGAGAAAATGAGGCGTACGAGTATGACCTGATTGTGATTGGAGGAGGATCTGGAGGTTTGGCCTGCTCAAAGGTAAAAACACGTTTATACAGGAAATGCGTTCCGTCTTAATGAAGTGGTTTGCTGTGATGCATCACATGATCACCGCGTATGCTTGTGTGTGACATCGCATTGTTTTGTACTCAACAGGAAGCTGCTCTGTTGGGGAAGAAGGTCATGGTGCTGGACTATGTTGTGCCCACACCTACAGGAACTACCTGGGGTAAGAGCCTTTCAGCTCATCACACAGGTACGTGCACACCTGTTCTCATGTGGAGCTGACTGGCTCATTGGCGTGTTGCTGTGGTCAGGTCTTGGTGGAACGTGCGTGAACGTCGGCTGCATTCCAAAGAAGCTGATGCACCAGACGGCATTGCTCGGCACAGCCATGCAGGATGCTCGCAAGTATGGCTGGGAGTTTGAAGAGACAGGTGAGTTCTCGGGTCACGGGAGGTCACGGAGGGGACATGTCATCAGTTTGACACTCACTGTTTTGATCTAGTGAAACACAACTGGGAGACGATGAAGACGGCGGTGAATAACTACATCGGCTCGCTGAACTGGGGCTACAGAGTCGCTTTACGAGAGAAGAAAGTCAACTACGTCAACGCCTACGCCGAGTTCATCGAGCCGCACAAGGTCAAGGTGTGTGTCTGGAGTGTGTGGACACAAAGAAGCTCGCTGTTGCTGTTTCACTGGTGTTTCTGGTTTCACAAGACTGGAAGTTTCCTCATAACTACAAACTTATTTCATCAGGAGATTCATAAAAACAGCAAAGATTTAACGTGTTACAACACGTTAACACGTTTATGGCCGGAAACCGTTCCCTTCCTCATAAACCAACGCTACTGCTACTTAACCTCACTACAGTATTTCTTTAATTACATGTCAAGGAAATCCGTGTTGATCAGTCAAGTCTCTACATGTTTATTTTTGTAGAGCCTGTGGAGGCTTTGGCCACACCCCCTGTGTTTCTGTGTAAACTTTACCAAAGTACCACTAAAACACAACAGCGTTCATTTATTGGTGTTTTACTAGTAGCTGAGTATTTGTTCAGAATATTCTATTGTTCTTTAGACTTAAATGTGGATTTCAGAGTAGTAATATGACAATATTTCTACATGTCAGTGAAAACACGTGAAAACCATCTGACCCTACCTCAAAGATGATGTTTTAACTTCCTGTTTGATCTCTACTAATAATACTGGTATTCTTCTTCAAATCTTAACATGTCNATGTTTTAACTTCCTGTTTGATCTCTACTAATAATACTGGTATTCTTCTTCAAATCTTAACATGTCTAAAGTGTCTTCCTGCTGAACATGATTAACAACTATTGGCTTTATTCCGTTGTACTTATTCTAACACGCTAAAAACATACATGTAGCTGTGTTTGGAGTTTTTATTGTAACTCAGAAAGAAACGTTTACACATAAATACAGGGTGTGTAGTACTTTTGGTAGCGCTGTACGACTGGAATGAGCTGAAACCGGCGTTAGTCTGGAGGGTAGAAAAACAGGTTATGTAGAAACCTGCATGTTGTACTTCCTGTACAGGTACTTCCTGTACAGGTACTTCCTGTCAGGTTCCTGATGTTTGTGTTTGGTTTTTGCTGCAGGCGGTAAACAAACGAGGGAAGGAGACGTTTCACACAGCAGCTAAGTTTGTTTTAGCTACAGGAGAGCGGCCGCGTTACCTGGGCGTCCCCGGAGACAAGGAGTTCTGCATCACCAGGTGAGAGCGCAGCACCTGTCCTACCTATCCTGACGACGCGCTGTGTGTCTCTGTCCTCCCCGGGCGGCTTTGCCTTCCTTTAATTTGAATCCAGCAGCGTTGTGGAAACCTGCAGACGTTCCTGCTGCTCCTCGCTGCTTCAAACCTTCATTTGCAAATCAAAGGTGATACCGATGTGAGGCAGCCCAGGTGTTTGATCAGACGGGTGTTTCATTTGTGCTTCTGATTTCCTGCCGAGTCATGGCGTTTTCTCATCGTTTGCTCTGGTCTGATTCAGACTAAATTGTTCCAATGCTGCATTTACCACATCAGTACATCAATAGATTAATACATCTGTTCTGGATCACGTGCATGTGATACGTGCACGTGATCCAGCAGGTTAAACTCAGTGAAACTGATGTTTAAAATCAACTTTATCAAAATGTGAAAACTGTAAAACACAGAAACTTAAAACAATTAAAATGCATAAAACTCTCCATCAAACAATCCTCCACCAATTCTACGATGCAACACGACGCGATACCATGCGACACGATGCGATGCGATACGACACAGTGTGATGCAATCCACTTTATTTATCCCTCAAAGGGCAATTCCAAAACAGCTCACACAACACAAACCGCAATAACAGCTCAATACACAATTCAATACACTTTCAAACAAGATACAACTGTTAGCGACTGTTATTGTTGTTAGCAACAACTAGCTAATGCTAACGTTAGCATGTCACATAAATGATCAACTTAAATCTGTATTTATTGCTAACAACGTTCTAAAGATGTTCTTTTTTCCTACACTTAACTTGCACACTCCTCCTCTACAATGACTCCTCTGTAGGAGAGGAGACTCCTCCTCTGACTCCTCCTCCTCTGAGTGGAAATTCACATTTTTACATTCAGTCTGCACATTAGTAGTAACATCTTGCTTAAGCTTTTTTTTTAAACTCTTTTCTGTTCTGCTTATTTAGCGTAGCATCGGTGTTCTGTCTCTTACTTACCTCAGCGTGTTTCTTACTGCTGCAACACTGAATTAATAAAGTACTATAATAAAGTACTACTCTACTCTAAAACACAGATAAGATGTACTTACCAACGTTGCATCTAACAAACTCTAACAAAAATGATTAGCGATTAATGATTAGATTTTGTGAACTAGTTTTAGCTTTAGTATCCGTCTGGTTTTCCTCTCAATCTACTTCCAATTCTCCACATCCGGTTAGTGAAAAAGGCAATACAGGCTACTAACTAACTGAAGTAACTAGTCTAACTGGTTTAATCGACGCTGAGTTCATCAGGAACCGATCTGGTCCTCTGAACTCGTCTGGCGGTTGTGTTGCTGTCTGTGTGTATTTGTCGTGTTCAGACCTGAACACGTGAACCGGATTAAACCTGAACGTTTGGTTTCGTTCTGTCTTTGCTCCCGCTGGCGTCCGTCACAGTGACGACCTCTTCTCCTTGCCGTACTGCCCGGGAAAGACTCTGGTGATCGGAGCGTCCTACGTGGCTCTGGAATGTGGCGGGTTCCTCGCCGGCCTCGGTCTTGACGTCACCATCATGGTTCGCTCCATCCTGCTGAGAGGCTTTGACCAGGACATGGCCAACCGGGCGGGGGAGCACATGGAGGAACACGGCGTCAAGTTCCTCCGCAAGTATGTTCCCGTAAAGGTGAGCATTTATTCATTCATTCATTTATTTATTTATTAAATAAAGGTGAGCGTTTATTTATTCATTTATTTATTTATTTTTTAAATAAAGTTGAGCGTTTATTTATTTTTTAAATAAAATTGAGCGTTTATTTAGTTGAGCGTTTATTTTTTAAATAAAGTTGAGCGTTTATTTTTTAAATAAAGTTGAGCGTTTATTTTTTAAATAAAGGTGAGTGTTTATTTATTTTTTAAATAAAGTTGAGCGTTTATTTATTTTTTAAATAAAATTGAGCATTTATTGTGAGTGTTTATTTTTTAAACACCGGTATGGTCCTTTAAAGCTGAAGGAGGTCCTATGACCTATTTTATTTTAAAGACAAATACTGCACTGTTTATTATTTTGGTTTCTGCAGACAGGAAGGGTTTGATTATTTCTGACATCCGTTTTAACCTGAGGATGAGTTGCTAATTAGCACGGCCGCTAATCAGCCGCTTCACACCTGAACGGAGTTTATCAGTGTCTGATTTAGTGGACCGTGTCGTAAGTGTTATCTTCCCGTCATACATGTGGACACGTGACCGTTTTTTCCTGTGTGTGTGTTTCAGGTGGAGCAGCTGGAAGCAGGAAGTCCTGGCAGGCTGAAAGTTACCGCCAAATCCACAGAAACCAGCGAGCTCATCGAGGGAGAATACAACACCGTATGTGCTGCTCTGAAACCGCGTGTGCGTGTGTGTGTGATAATAGGACCTGTGAACCTCCTTATCACTTCCTGTGTTCCTGATGGGGCTGATTGTTTTATTGTTTTTCTGGCAGAGCTGGGGGAGTCGTTACTACACACACACACACACACACACATCAGAGTCTGGTTTTAATCGTAATCTTTCATTTTATTTATTTATTTTTTGGGGAGTTAAGATGTGGAGGGTTTTAATTTTTCTCAAACTCTTTTTTTTTTTTTTTTTTTNTTTTTTTTTTTTTTTTTTCAGTTAGCGCTCCACAGACAGAATTAAAACTGAAACTGCTCGTTATCCCCATTTATAATTGAGTTGATACACAAAAACACACAGAGTTCCTGTTAATTACATACACACACACACATAACAAAGAAAGTGCCTCGTTTGCTCCATTTAAATTATTTATTATTTAAATTACTAATGGAGTTGAGATTCATGACGGCAGGTTTTCACCACCTTCCCACCGGTGTGTGTGTTTGTGTGTTTTGTCTTTTTAAATGATGTGAAAAGCAAAAGCATTTCCTGTTTGTCCAGGTTTTGATCGCTGTGGGACGAGATGCCTGCACAGACAAGATCGGTCTGGACAAGGCAGGGGTTAAAACCAATCCCAAGTAAGATTATCTGTGTGTGTGTGTGTGTGTGTGTGCGCCTTTAAGGCTTNCCAAGTAAGATTATCTGTGTGTGTGTGTGTGTGTGTGTGTGTGCGCCTTTAAGGCTTTAACACAGTCAGGGTGAGTCAGCGTTTTTGCAGCATTTAGCAGGAAGAACGTTTGAAACAGGAGATCTCTGCAGTTTATCTGCGAGACGTTAAATGCTGAAAGTAATAAATATATGTTATATTTTAAAATATATTTCTCTTTCCGTCTCGCTGCTGCTGATTTAGTATTTCTAGATGAGTTTCCTGTCTGACACATACTTCCTATTGTGTCTTTCTTTTCATTCCAGCGTGTTTTTAAAATCAGCATGAAACATGCTTAGATCCTCACAGCGTGTAAACATCGTCCCGTAAAACTGTCACGTCTCCTACAGGCGTGTAAAAGTGTGAATCACTACAGGAGCACTTTGAAATATTAAACAACACGTTAAGAATTGGCATGTTTTCATGTTAGCCTGAGTTCGTGCCGAACGTGTCTGAAAGCCTTTAAACAGAAACTCACGGAAACGAGCTGTGGAGCAGGAAGTCACCAGCAGTTAGCCGTGCTCCTCCGTGTTGCCTCGTTCCCGCCAACACGGCACACGTGCTCGGCCTGCGCTCAGCTCGGCACCTGAAGTTACCAGCTTTTATTCCCAGCAGCTTCAGAGCTGAGCTAGCACAACGCCACGTCACTTTACAGACAGCAACATGTAAATATATGTGACTTTAACGTGGAGTGGTCACTTACACACATACACACACATTTAAATAGATAGCTGGATAGCTAGCTAGATGAATACATGTATGATTTAGCAAATACAGCACAATATAGAGTCAACGTTGGGTTAATAACCTACCGCTCCTGTAAGCTGGTTTTCTGCTGATTCTCCAAAACAGAGTCCATTACTAAGTCCAGCTTTAGCTTAGCAGCGTCTTTTCCTGTCGCTGTTTTTAGTTTATTTGTTCCGCCGCGCAGCTTTCTGCAGCTCCACTCTGCTTTCATCATGTATGTACTGTCACTTAAACAAAACTACATAAGAAGNGCAGCTTTCTGCAGCTCCACTCTGCTTTCATCATGTATGTACTGTCACTTAAACAAAACTACATAAGAAGTAATAAAGTAGGCGGAGTCAGACAGCCAGTTCTAAAGTGTGTTTACAACAGCAGTCAGATCAATGCGCGTCTGCTGTGAACAGGAAGCAAATCTCCTTCAAAATAAAATACCA